>JAZHYW010047211.1:0-46059 GCA_037355805.1 Ixodes ricinus
GATTTTGTTGTTCAGGTCAAACCATTTGTTTCCGTTACTAAAAATAAAATATAGCGAGGTAAGAAGTACAAAATGAAGGGTAACCGGCAGGACACAGCGCTGTCAGTAGTGATTGCTAATGTCGCGATCAATGCTGTTCTCAAGCGCAGGGAAAGAGTTGAATAATAGATTGATAGGCAAGCGTGTTGTTTAGATCGCCACCGAATGAATATATCGACTTCCGACTACTTCCCCGTTCGTAACTATTCCCGTCTTATCATAACTCGTGGAACCACAGACCATTGGCAATTAATTTCCTGCTGCTCGGTGGCTGTTCTGGCCCAAATATGGTTGTGGTTACGGTTATAGAAGCTATTCGTAGCGGACCCAAAAAGCGCAGTCGCCGATAGCAGAGGAACAACAATATCTGTTTCGCTGTTCCGTCCTTTTATATGTCAAATTTCTTGAATATAAAAATAATAACATGTTCACCGTGTACAATATACCCAGGAATCGAGAGTAACGTTGCTAATCATTAGACACGCGCTACGCCGGGCGTATCTAATAGACGGAGTTAAATAAAGTGCGGCATTAGATATTGCAGACAGGTTTGCGCTTCAGTTGTCTCAGCTTATCAACCTATCATTACTCGTAGAGTCGCAGACCAGTGGCAATTGATTTTCTGGTGCTCGGTGGCTGTTCTGGATCAAAATCAATACTTTATGGTAAAGGGTATAGATTATATTCCGCAGCGGACCCGGACGCGAAGCCACTAATTACTTATGAACTACAATATCTGTCTTGCTATTAAGGGCATAAAACTGTCACAAGTCTTGAATATAAAATGGATGATATGTTGAGGGTGTATAATATTTCCGGGGCTTGATAGCCAAGTGCTACGCGGGGCGCATCTCAGAGACCATGATAAGTAAAGTGCGGCCTTAGATAATGTGTACAGGTTTGCGGTTCAGTTGTCTCTGTTTATTGGTTTCCTGCATTCTCGTATTTTGCTTTGTATATCTTGCGTGTCTGTTTCTCAATCCCCCCCCCTCCCCACCCTCCACCTCTGCTTTTTTTTCCTTAATAATTTGCATGAATCTGAAGTTACTACGACTTTATAGAATAAAACTTCCTTAGCTTTATTGTGTAGCGAAAATTCGACACATGCCCAGTCAACCGATTCAGAAATAGGATTGATCTCAAGGCGTACCTTGATCCAGAGTGCTTACGGGACGCCGCGCTATTGTTTGCAGAAGCCCTAGCACAGTTGCGAGTGTGTTATTTTAAAAATGTCCTACTTTGCTTGCGTGCCTTTGCAAACAGATCCTTTTGTACACTTGCTCCCTACAAGTTCTGAGAAGAGCGTTTTGACAGCGAAATTAGACAATCACGTGACTGGTGCTTGAAAATTGAAAAATCGCCACTACACTTTTTTGTACACGTTCCCTGGGCGCACATGTACTGCTAATTGCGGGATGCAAATTTGGCGATTTAAGCTGATCTACTGTTATAGTCCAAAATCTCACCCGAATGGATCCGAGTTACCCCGACGGATCATTTATATAAATTTAATATATACATATGTATAAATACATATGTATATATATATACGAAGACCTGTCTCAGGTCGAAACGTCGAATAAAATCCTCCTGGTTCGTTTTCTACCGTCACCCTGTATATCTGTATATGTATATATATATATATATATATATATATATATATATATATATATATATATATATATATTAATAACACAACCGAGGAAAGCCCGGAAGTGGACCCACATTTGCTGAACCTGTGGGAGGCGCGAAGGTCTATAACGGAGAGGTGGAAAAAACAAAGAGGCGAATGAAAGCTGCGAAAAAGATTGCGGAACTGAATAAAAAGGCGGAGAAGTATCCATTGAGACTTTCAAGCTAAAACTGTGTCTCACTCTGTGACGCGTTGCAAGGCAGCCCAGGTCTCACACGAACCTGAAAACTCATTTGGGCCCGCATGGATCCGGAGGGGACGGGAAGGTGGCACAAAACAAGGTCCCTTCCATCATGCATAAGGAGGGGGGGGGGGGTTAAGACGAAGGAATTACGTAATTCCTTCGTCTAAACTTATGCTTGATTGCGAACTATCGCAAGTTTCTACCAAACATGGCAACCCTGCTGTCCCCTCTGTACGAATTGCTTAACAAAGGGCATAAATGACACTGGTCGAAAGAAGCAGAAGTAGCTGTTAAACAAAGTAAGCTCAAGTGGAAGCAGTCGCAGATTCTAGCACATTTCGACCCGACGAAGCCCCTTCGGTTAGTATGTGATGCATCCCCGTAAGGCATCGGCGCTGTGCTATGAGTCAATGATGGTAATAACTATCGACCGGTTGGGTTTTGCTCACGTACCTTGTCGATGGCAGAGCGCAATTACGCGCACCTGAAAAAAAAAAGGGATTGGCTCTCGTATTTGGGGTAACAAAGTTTAGAGAATACTTGTGAGGCCATGCATTTACTTTTGGTGACGGACCAGAAACCCCTGGTGGATATTTTTCAACAAAATTGAGCTGTCTCTCACATGGCGGCCGCAAGAATACAAAGTTGGGCGTTGCTGCTAGGTGCCTACTCGTATCAGATGGAGTAACGGAAAGGATAGCGGAACCAAAATGCGGATGCCCTCAGTAGATTGCTGCAACCAGCAACAGAAGCGTCTTCTGAAGGTTCGCAGGAGTATTTCCTTGTCATGCAGGCCTTGGATGACTTTTTCATTCCTTCCACAGAACTCCGGCGGTTGACTACCATAGACCCTGTTTTTCGTCAGGTGCTGAGTTTTATCCTGAAGGGCTGGCCAAGGGAGAAGAACAGGATCAGCAACCAGCTAAGGCCGTTTTACAATCTAAGAGACGACTTGACAGTGGTCCACGCGTTATTTTACTCGGGCAGAGGCGGGTGGGGGGGGGGTCGCCAAACGCGTACGTGAGAGGATTGTCGAAGCTTCTACATGACATCCATGTTGGCGCATCAGGAATGAAAGCAGTCTTGAGGACCTTGCTCTGGCATCCGGGCCTAGACGACGACATTGAACAAGAAGCGCGGAGGTCTGTCGAATTCACTAATATAGAGTCGCTTCCTCCTTCTCAGAACACCGAAGCCTCGGCTAGCGACGAAAAAAAATGGTCTCGGGTTCACATCGACTTTACAGGTCCAGTACGACGGTTAGATGTTACTCATAGTCGTAGACTCGCACATCAAGTGGATAGAGGTTGCACCATTAAAGACGGCCACAGCGGAGTCTTCCATATAGGGCTCGCGCGCGATTTTTGCCAGTTTGGGACTGCCCCGGACCGTAGTTTCGGATAATGGTCCTCAGTTTGTTAGTGCTAAGTTTCATGAATTTGGTTCATGCAACAACATCCAGCATATAAGCAGGACCCCCTATTTTCCCCAGTCAAAAGGTTCAGCTGAGCCAGCCGTGACAACCGTCAAAGAGGGTCTCAAGAAGTTGAAAGGGGACAACATGCATACAAGACTAGCTCGTTTCTTCCACAGGTACCGCAGAACGCCAGGAAAAGACGGGAAGACCTTATCGCAAAGATTAATGGGCTACACCATTCGTTCACGTATTGAAACTCTACTACCCGTGACGTTGCCAAGCATTCAGGATGTGACAACTAACCCCTTCATTCCTTGATCCACTCGGACTTGCGAGAAGATCACGTCCAGATCGGCGTCCACCTGTTCGTCTTTGTTATAAGAGGAAAGGGGTGTTGGGAAATGACGATTCAGCCACAGAGTATGTGCTGACAGTGATGTGATTTCACGAGTATTGTCAGCATCGCTAGAAAATATTATTTCTAGCGATTTATTCTTTTATTTGCGCCCTCTTTTGTGGCACTAAAGCTTCCAGTTGTCACCATGCTGCTACACGGGTCGGTCGTGTCTGCTGTATAGCATGCCGGGACTCATTCCTGCCTCAGGCATGGAGGACGGGTGGTTGTACTGCAAATGTCTACTTGACACCTGACTTGCAGGTACGAGATTTCCAGCACCGCACAAGTCCCTAATCAAGGAAGGGGTACGCACCCTTCGACGTCTGCAGACGGATACCTTTCTCACCCTGGAGAAGCTACACACCTGCTACCCAGACAGATGCGCGTCGGCTGCCTGTACGTGGTGCGGGTAGCAAAATGAAGATACATACCACATGGTGTGGGCCCTGCGAAAATAATTGTGAAACTTCACAAGGCGAAGCAAGCAAAAGAGGACTGGTATGCGGCACTCGCAAGCAAGGACCTGGTCAAACATCAGCTGCTAATCCGACGAGCCAAGGCCGCGCAAGCCATGTGGAGTCCTGGAATAGGGTCATACAGCAAATCCCTCCTTTCCTCTATTTCTTTTTACCCTTTCCCCTCTCTCCTGTTTTTGCACCAATAAAGATGTTTTCAACACCAACAACAACAACCGATGAGTCTTGTCACTTGACAAGTACTATAGAGCACCACTGGACGCGGGTAGATTTTTTGAACGCCAAGCTACAGAAACCTTTACCCTAAAGTGAGATCGAGTAAATTTTGGAACACGGTTGTAGTGTCTTAACTGGTGCTCAGGGAGTAGTTTTTGAAACCGAGAGCTTGTGACACTACCCTACTTTGAAACTGCTGTCACACTGCTCACGCATCATACAGAAGACAGACTGCAGACACTGTTCTGAGTAATGTTTCTAGCTTGCATGACGATCATGCCCGATTGTCCATACACACACTGTCTGCAAAATATGTTATCAGCACATATGTGAATAAAGCAAACAGGCCTGAAACGTGGTTGAGGCGTGTCCGCACAAAATAAGAAGTCTGTTATGCCAGAGTCCCACTAGAGCGTCAAACAGAAACAAACGGCAGCGACAAGCCTCAAACGCATAGTCTTTCGCGATTTGACAGGATTTATAAAATGAAGAAGGCTATGCTCAAACATAAGCATCATGCACGCGAGGAAATCTTTGGCAGGCTTTCAATCCCTCGTGCTTATTTCACGAGCACCGAATGACTAAACGCCTGCCAATAGGCACCATCGTGAGCATGCCGCAAGTGTTTGAGCCTTGTAGCAATCATTTGTTTCTATTTGTCGCTCTAGTGGTACTCTGGCATCACCATGTGTGCAACGAACACCGTGTATTTTCCCTCCTAGATGATGAAGCCGTAGCAATGAATTATAAGCGTCGCCTGAAACGGCAAACACGGGACACTGATCGGACGCGACGGCCGCACCATCGTTCTTCGGCGGGCACTCGCCTTCAATCAGTGACGACACCAGCCTCAGCCCAAACGCTGACACAGCACTTAACTACTTTCCTTCTCAATGATATCAAAAATGGCGTCGTCTGCGTGAAAAAGAAAGTTTTACCCTCCACGAGGAATGGAAAATGTGTGTAGAGTAGTTTGCGTTACTTTCAGTATACAGGCGCATATCTTTGTCTGTGTTCGAGGTATTTAACGTTACTGATAGCTTAATTAGGGAGCGCTAGGCGGAGTTAATGCCCTATAATATTCTCGTTTCGACAGCCAATGAGATTGCAATGTAAGCCAACGAAAACGCCGAAGGGAGAATCACGCAGCCAGCAATGTGAACATAATGACAGAAACCCTGCGTTCTCTAAACCATAAGTAGCTATATTGCGAATGGGTGTGCTTCGCCCACTGAGTTGGCAAAAATGAATCGCGACATAACACGTAATATATTATACATGAAAAAAAAAGAAAACCTTAAGACCATTGCATCCGACACTCAACGTAAATAAGAGCGTAGGTTGATGAATATGAATTCCTTGCCTTCATTTTACGTTGATTGTAAATTGTAGCTTCAAAATAATGATCCTGCTTTACTGCCATTCACTAAGCGACATAATATGTGTTTAAGAACAAAAAATGTAAAATAAAACTTCACGCCGATCTAGCTTGCCGCGTCGTGCTTTATTTAAATATTAACTTGGTCTGCGTGCGCTTGTTCAGTGTTGTTTGGAAATTAAGCTTTTACTTCAGTTTCTTTCTTTTTTTCTTTTTTTAGAGATTGGCCGAGGGCGCGTCAGAGGTTAATTAGGCGACGAATAGTTAATTAGGTTCTTGTTCATCGAGTAGTTTTGTTTTTCTGACAATTTGTTTTGTGTCCTCATTGATCGCACTTTGCTGGGAGGAGTCTGGACGCGTTCTGATGTTTCGACATTAATATTAACTCGATCAATTTTAATTTTGAATGTCGGTTATAAGTATGCACTGTCTTCCGAAAACAGGGATAAAAACGAGACGTTTATATGACATGTACTCTGGCCGTGTTGTGGCATACACTAAGCCTTACTTTGAAGCCGTCAAGTATTTGGCGTGTTTCCAATGCTCACAAATACTGCTCTAAATATTCGCCCATACCTATGGCAGCTAGTTTCCTCGCAGAGAGTGTGCCAATCAGTCCTTCAGCCCCAGCTTTTACGGAGTCAGCTGAGATTTTTACGGCGAATAATTGGAAAAAAATGTTTTCTACAGGAAGGCGAATGTTTTATTTATCATATGTAGTACAATTTTTACCCTGCAGAATATAGGTGTATCTAACATTTCTGTAGCAATCGCAGGTATTATACCTCGACAACAAGGTAACGACATTAAGTGACGTTGAGTTTGCCTCAAGCAGCACGCCAGGGAGAGAATTCCAAGCAAACAAATTATGAAACCAAGTATAGACATTCTCCGAGCTACAGTTCGGAATTGCGATCCTATAGATGTTTGTACAACACAAAAGGTTTTACAATACAGGCACTTTCAGGAATCATCAGAGACGCGTTTGGACCGACTCTACGTACCTGGTTTGGCTAGTAAAACACTTACTAAATATGACGTCATCCATATATACTTTTCAGATCATTGTATGGTCATCGTTAGTGTGGGTTCAGATCAAAAACAAAAAAGAAAAGGCCGCAGTCATGGGCGTGTTGGAAAATAAATGAAACATTGTTAGGATATAATTATTTCTAAATTGCAGCAGCAGGTCTTACCTTCAACAAATCAACTTTGAACCGACCTCAAACAAATCAAAACTGGATGATGCAAAAAGTGGGAACTCTTTAAAACGCAAATACGGGAACGGGCAATTGCGATGTCGTTGATAAATAGGTATTATGAAAGAAACAAAAAGAGAAGCGCTTAAACGGAGGCCCTTTATACCTATACAACCTTGAATGTCAGCGGCCAGGGATGTGTAAGGAAAAAAAAAGAAAACATTAAGAAACAAATCTAAGATCATGACAAGAAGCGCTATTAGGGAGCTGCTGAGAGGGCTCGAACTCTAGCAACTAATTGAAGGCGGACGGCCTACAAAGAGATAAATTTATGAGGGACGAGTATAGGTTAGGTAAAAGTTGGTATCAGTGATAAAACAGAATGGCCAAGAATTAACAAATGAAAACGATATCCAGCATGCATTCGTCTGTCATTACAGCGATCTCTTTTGCAACAAGTATTAAGGCTTTCCATCCACGGCTTCGTAAAATAATATCAAAAATTACTCAGTCTAGAAAATGAAACGATGAAAAGAAACTAAATTCTCCCCTTAATATGCAAGAGAATATGCAAAGCGTCACCGAAATAAAAATTAATAGAGCTCTTGGTCCTGGTGGATTGCCGGCACACTTTTTCTAAAAAATTTAAAGGAAATACTAGCACCAATATTTTGCAATGCTTTCAAAGACTCTTACGCCAAGCATACCTTGCTACTGTCCTTTTAGAAGGCACATACCATACTAACTGCCAAATCTAAGGACTCAAACAAGCTTCAACGGTTTGAAAACCAAAGCTCTATTAGCATTCTGAGCTGTGACTATAAGATTTTTGCTCGATTGTTGGCTGGAAGATTTTAAACTCAAACAAAGTCTAGTCGTGGATGATCATCCGACGTGTTCTATCAAAGAAAGAATATATACTAACTAATCTCAACACAGTATCATCTATCTTGGAGATATACCAACTTTTACAAGAATCTGCAGTTATACTACAACTTGACCTCGCAAACGCGTTCGACAGAGTTGACCGCTCTTTCCTTTTCCGTTCTTAAAGCACATCAATATTTTGCGAAATTGTTGCAAATGGCATAAAGCTTCGTTACAATGACATATCGACGACGTTACTTCTAAACGGATCTCTAACAAAACCTATTCTTATCCTATGGTAAGTACGCCCAAATTGTCCACTGTCGCTGCAACTCTTTAATACCCACCAAAAGCCTCTCGGCAGAAACGTCATCAATGACAAAGACATACAAGGGCTTCGCCTACGTGCTTGCGAAGTAAAACGCCTGGCTTATGCGAACGACTTGGTCCTGGTGTGCTGCAACAAACCAAGCATCGTTGCAGCTCTGTCATTTGTCAACGACAACTACCCTGTGTCAGGTGCTTTTGTAAATGAGGATAAAAGTAGTGGTTCGTGGTATGGGGCGTTGGTTATAATACCAGCCAAGTTCGTGGACATCGAAAGGATAACGAACAAACCGTAGTTTCTAGGCGTGCCACTGCCATGGGCAATCCGAAATTCATGTGTGACTCAGGAGAAACCAAAGTCAAGTCAACCCTTCGTATATGGAAGCAAAGGTACATTTTCACGTTTGGCAAAGTTGCTATTTGTAATGTATTCCTTTTGTTCAAATTAACATACTTTATACAGGTCATACACTGTTATTGACTTACAGTCAACAGATTAAATGATTTTTGCAATGTCTATTTGAAATTCATCTTGCGAGCCCATGCGGAGATCAAACATCTCCGGACGAGCGGAGGATAGCGGTCTAGGACTTGGGCATAATTTGTCAGACAACCAATGGCGAGATAAAAAATTTTGGAACCCAACAGTAGCCATTCTTAGACACGTGTAAAATATTTCTTATCAAAGTATACAGGGACAGCGTTAAATACAGATTCACCAAGCCATACGATCTTTTTACGCGGTTTCTACAAAGAGGTCACAGACTCCATTCATTTCCTGAGAACACGGTTCACGGTGCTTTCTTTGTGACATGTTACAAATAGAAGCTACCTAAATGTCTACTTACTTTTTTTTTCGAGATCCAATTTACCATTTGGGGTTAGTTGCTGCTCCTCTTATATTTAAAACTGATGTTTTAAAAAGGTCAAACACTTGCCCATACCATCGAAGTGTAGGTCTTATTGTTTTTCGCTTTCACTTGCTGACAATACCTGTCGAGAGTCACGGCGTTTTCGAGGGTCACGGGGTTTTGTGTTTATGCAGTGTTTTGCTGGGACGTTTTTAAGAGGACATAAAAAAAGACTTTGAATTCGAAGAAGTAATTTTCGCTACCGACATTTCGGAGACCAGTTATCTGCGGTTCTTGACAGTTTAGTTGTGCTAGGTTTACATAGCCTGTGGAAAACACGAAAAGTAGATACGAACGTAAGAGTTGCCAAAACGTCTTGAAAGAACTTCAAGAGTATTTTCCCATTGGTATTTCGTAGCATGCAAGCATGTTACAAAGATAATGAAGAATGGAAACAATCCATAGAAGGCACCAGTCGTTCACCTGACGTCATATGAGTTCGTTTCACAGGACCAGGCTTATATTGACTTTAGGGCCCTCTTTGCATGCACCGTGGAGCGGAAAACTGGAGTGTCTTGAACATTCCTTGTTTTCCAACTATTTCCGACCTTTCTAATATTCTTTTATTAACGCTCTCAATGTACAGGCTGAAACCTTTCAACGTATGTGACCATTCACTTCTTTCGTTTCTTCGACGCCTTTCACATAATGTAAATTGTAGGTACTGTTCTCGTGTATATAACCTATGTATGTAAACACTCAAAAAAACGCAGTTACGTGGCTTAGTGGTAACGCTCCCGCTTCACACTCAGCGGACCCGGGATCGATTCCAGTGGGCGGCGGTGATTTTTAAGGATTTGACAACATCGACAACGGACGCCCTACATCGCCAATAGACCGATCTGACGGGTCCGTTTAGTTACGCGACCACTGCCGCAATGCATCGGAGAGAACTTACGTCTTGCTGCACGTGCCACAACCTTGCTGGAGTGATGCGCATGTATAGCACGAGATGTTTCGGGCACTACCGCCTGCCTCCTGTGAACTGAAGTTATGGCGCCTTCATGCATGCGCCGAACACTAAGTGAGAAGTGTCTATTAGAACGACGACAAACTACTACAACTACCTTCACAACACTAACAACGAAAGCCATTTCCGGTGCTGGGAGGAGCCCATAACATCTATCGCTGTAAAAAAGCAGCCAAGGACAAAATGCCGTCGTACACTGTCAATGGCAAGAGCTCAGACAGGGAAACGCTTTTTCACGCATTCGAGAACAAAAAAGAAACAAAAGCGTTCTAAATAAAAAATGGTCAGTTGACTATATTGTTTCAAACGCTTTTGCTCACGCAACCCATGGTGCGTGAAAGCGACGCTTATGCCCAACGACTTCGCCGCGACGTGTCACAGCTATGACTGTGACAGTACTGTCGATGAACTCAGGACTGGTCAATTGGTACGCTCTACCAAAACTTGTCCCTTGCTTCTAATAATCTTGGTCGTGACGTCAGGGCTAAAAAACCATGATAGGGCGCCACCGAAACATCTCGTCTCCAATAGTGCGTCACAAGAGCGCAATGATTTGAAAGTATGCTTTATGCTCTCACACTCGTCAGCACATAAGGAAACGGAAAATGAGCAATCGTAGCCCCAGCGGACAATATGAGCTGCAGCAATCGATCCGTGATTTTTCGATTCCAACACGCAACACCTTTTGGACGCGGAACGCGTTCGAACGCAGAGCGCCGGCGTACGGCGTTGGGTGTTTCTTTTTGAGCAGTGAGCAGAGACAAATGCGACTAGCATTGCGTCTACCAGCTAATCAATCCAACCAGAGCTGGAAGCTATGACGCCTGCGCGTGCTCTCATCTCCTCCTCTCCCTGACTTTCTACTCGTATAGCGTCTTTTCAACTTCCCATTTGAAACTCACAATAAACCGTTCAGGAACACGACAGCAGGGAAGGTGAATCTCTTTTGGAAATTGTATTCTGCTCTGCCATTTCTTTTTTCTAAGGAAGAAGCGCAATTGTCGGGAGAAAGGAACGCTGTTTCTTTCTGATGTTGTCTCCGCTTTTGTTAGCCGCCGTCGTTTCCGCAGCCTCGAATTCGTTTTACTGGTCGCTTTAGAATGAAAATATCTCGCGTGTTTCGCCAGCATGTTTATTTTTATATATTTCTATCATTGTCGTCGGAAAATAGCTTCCCCTGGAGTGCATTCTACCTTTGAAAGGACTCGGCGCATCTACACTAATGGGATGCCGTTCGCGTATATTTGCACATGCCCCTACTTAAAATGCGTGCCTCATTGTCAACGCGCTTAGACTGCGTCTACATGCATTCATGTGGGACTACAAGCGCATGAATTTTTCCAAGGGCTCACATGCTTTTAGACATTTTAGGTGATTAAGCGTTATTCGCTTAGTCACCCAAAAGGAAGCGTTGTTTGCGTTTTCCAAGTTACTCGGAGTAGATCAATAAAATATCTTGAAGGCAAAGCACGTTGTTTTATGGCCTTTTCGACGCTATATATAGCAACTAAGTTAACAAATAGAAAACAGACACTTATAAGACACGATTAGTGCTAAATGTCCAGGCGTGATTACATATGAAGATATCAGTCATAATTACATTTAGTCTGGTGTCGATGCTTTGAGAAGAATATAATCACCACTGATGACCAATAGAACGCCTATAACTTCTTAAAGGGCCCTGCAACAAATTTTTGACTGGCTTTTAATTTGCACCGAACCTGAGCGCGCTGAACGTATACTAGCTTAATGAAACTTTTTTTTTCTCAAATTTCGCTTTATCTTAAAAGTTATAGGCTGATTAGAGTTACAAAAACAAGCAAAAAATAACTTCCTTTATGACGTCGTAGGTCCTGGCTTGAGTGGCCGTGAACTAGAGGAGGGGTAGTGAGCGTATCGAGCACTCACGGCTGCCGCACTCCGTGTCGACGGCTCGAGAGGGCGCCACTGAAGCACGTGTTGGATAGGCTGTATGAAGCGGGCGGCCAGGGCGGCTCGCATTGCATTTGCTGCGCGATTACAGACTAATTCGGCATAACACTTCATTGGCCACAAACGACAGTAAACACAGGGTAAATGTTAGTTCAGAACGGGAGCCACTTCGCGCTGCCATACCGCCAAATGGCAAAATCGCCAGCCAAGTCCGCGCCGAAAGCCTTCGGAACGCTCGGAACCGGTCAGATCCTCGAGCCGGTATACGACCGCAGCGCCGCCGCGTACATCCGGGACCTGTCTACGCTCGCCGAAGACAGGTCCCGGATATCTACGGCGGTCGTATACCCCAAGAGACGTGGAAACCGCAAAAAAAGGTAGACGTTTAAATATGATTGCAGGGCTCCTTTAAATATCTCAAGGAAAATCGACTCTTTTCAAAAGTACATCACGCAACATTCATGGTCGACATTGCTTAGACATGTAGAGAGTGATTGGAACTGAGTCTTCGCCGAAGGCTAACGTTGCACCACTATTTCACTACGACCTGCGCCGAGTTCACGCCGAACCCTGACGGAATCCTCGAGTCCAATACATGCTCAGAATCCGCGATCAAGAAATGGCGAACAGACGATGGCGTGAACTTTTGAGAAGGGTCTATTGTTAGTCACGTTTGCGAAATTCTTCAAAGAATCAGCCAGATAAATGAAATTATTTTCATTTTATTACATTGAAACACGTCTCTATACAAGAAATCCTTGAATATTTAGTTTTCAGGTGTACTTGTAGGAGCCACTTGTTTCAAAAGTATTAAAACATTGTTTTCACCAGCTCTGCAAGAACAATTCTAAAGCGCAGAGCATTAACTAAGCGCTACGGGCGTTCACACGAAACATATCAAAGCAAAGCTTGTTGGGTGTCACCAAACACAATTAAGCTTCCCACCCGGGCAACTATAATTACCTCTTGCCCCGAAACACGATGAGAAGAGAGTCATTACTCATATGCCGTTAGAAGCCAATAGCATTAGTGAGGCGCGCCAGGAAAGCGTGCCAGTTTTGGACGTGCCTCCAATACAGTGCATCAGTAAAGGGGTACGCGCCAAGCTACTTAACTTACAATGCAATGAAAGTCCTGGTTTTAAAACTTTACACGTTTCCTGCCCTCGGAGGCGAAAAGCAAACATGGGGTGGCTACACCGAATCTGGCGCTGTAAAATGAGCCCGAAAATTGACGCCTGCACATAGAAAGCTCGACCTTTCATTCAATATGCGCTGGAGTGGTCGGTCTTACCTTGCGGAATATCAAGGCGTAGTCCTGTTCTTGTAAAAATTTAATCCAAAAAGCTTGCCAAAGTCGACGGCGGTCGCTTTCGCAAAAAGTTGAGTTGGCTGTGGATGTAACTTGTGGCGACATATTCTGATGAGGCCACAAGTGCGTGCGAAAAAACGCAGTGCATCATCCGATTTCTGCGCCTTTCGGGAGATGGCGTCAATGGTTACATTTATCGCTAACTTCATTGTCTGCGAATGCGTCCGCCGTTGACCTTAGCAAGTAGGCTTGTGTGTTGTTTACAGGAAAGAAGTGCGCTTTAATATTTTACTGGATAAAAGCGACCACCTTAATGCCTGTTTGGTGAAAGTTGGAACTATCAATGTGTAGGCGCCGAAATTCGCAGCTTATATTACTGCGCAACATCTCGTGTAGCAATGCTGTTGTGATAGGATACACTCCAGAAATAAGTAGAGAGTCGGTGAAAATTCCCAGCTACGAAAACCGTTTCAATTTATTTTCGAATCACCAAACAATTGCTAATGCTGTCCGTCACCTATTCGCATGCGCATATTCCTCCAGAGTCGCTTGATCAGTTTGAGAATGTCTCCACGATTATTTTTTATTCAGTTATTGTAATAAATCATATGGTATTTGAATTCCTCAAGGCGTTTTCAGGTGCCGAGCTTTGAAAAATTTAGATTTAGTACAACGACATTGATGCAGGAATCTTGCAATGCTTACATTTCTTTTGAAGTATATTTAGTATACCTTATGTCGCCTTGTTAGGGCGTTATATAAAGGGTGATACAAAATTTTATGACACAAAATACAACATAAAATACCGCACTTCTTACTCTAAACACAAACAAATTCACGCGCACACATGCGTCATTCATGAGTGCTGCAAAGTAATAATTCACAGTATGTCTAAAACATTTTATATCTGTAATTTTAACAATATTATGGTGCTCAGAGCTCTACTCAGAAATGACAAGCTGCAAGGGGGATATGCGAAATTGGTTCGTACGGCATGTTTGTGAAGCGACCTTTATGGGGGTCATCGTGTCCAGGAAAAAATTTATAAAATGGAACTAATATCCGCTCCTTGACTGGGAACACTAAAATAATAGATATTTTGAATGAACAGAAGACGGGAATCTTACGTCTTGTGTCTACTGAAGGCAAATGCGCGCTAAAATTTAGAGCCAGTACTGTCTTATATGGTAAATAGTCTACAAATCGAAAACGTGCTTTCTTGTTTCAATTTTTTTTATTGTATTAATCACCTAATCCTGATAAGGATCCAATGTGATTCCAGCATTCACAAGCTGGGACCGGACCAATGGTTTCAAAGCTAGAAGGCGAATTTCGGTAGATGCTAAAAACTATTTTCGTCTATTGAACCTCAATGACCGACTTGTCTTATTTACAACGCAATCAATGTGCTCATGTTAGCTGAGGCTATAAAAAATTTAACTCCCATGTATTTAGACTTCTTAACTCTTTTGAAGAGTTGCACCACTCTTTTGTAATTGCAGTACACTGTGGTTTTAGTCGCTGATAGTCATAAATTTGTTCCTTTTTGCATCAAGAGCACTATAAAGAACGCGCCCGAAACTATATCTACCCCGGAGTAAATGATGTGCTATTGCAACACAAAATAGCGGCGAGTACAGTCGGCCGTAAAAAAAGATTGACACAAGTGATTCGTGGCCGGTGCGGTGAAACCGCCACACGCGTCGCTATAATTCGCTATAACACGGGGAACTAAAGTGGCCGGGACGTGCCCACTTTTGAATCGCAGGGGTGCTTCGAGATAACTATAGTTATCGTTTGTAGCAATTTCTTTTTTTTCTTTTACGTGCGGCCTGTTTTTCACGACAGCGCCGTTTATCCCGACGTCGTTTATGACGGTAGGCACTGATAAAAAAAGGATAGCGCTGTTCTCACCCAGCGAGCAAAAACAGAACACATGTGCGCAGTCACCCTGCGTTGTTTCGAAAGCGCGCTTTGGGAACGGCTCCGGTGTTTCCACGTCCCCCGTGCATCCAGAGTGGACGAATCCGGCAATCGCGACCCCAGCCTGCTTACGCTATCCAAGCGCCCCGTGTCGCCTTATCGCCGGCCAGGCCATCGCTCCCTTGTGTCAATCTTTTTTACGGCCGACTGTACATCTAGTAAATGATTCTAAATTCTACTCCTGAAACTTTCATGCATCTCGCTAATTTACTTTTTTTTTACTTTTCATATAGGCTGTAAACTAAATCGGCAGTCCTTTGTGTGATCTGCTAAGATATAACTATGGTACCTGGAATGCGTTTCCGTCTGGTGTATACACCGCGTCACAGACCCCGAATTTTCATCAGCCAAGAATTGCCACGCCGTGACGACAGCAACACTAGCGTTAGCTCGTTTTACAGCGATTGCTGTCATAGGCTCTTCCTACCACTGAAAATGACGTCCGTTATAAATGTAGTTGTAAAGTTGTAGTTATAGTAGTTGTAGTAGTTGGCGATGTAGTGCGCCAGTCGTCGATGTTGCCATATCTTTGATATAGATCGCCCGCCGCCCACGGGAATCGAACCTGAGTTCGCTGTGAGCAAAGCGAAAACGTTACTATAGAGATACGCCTCATCTTTTTTTACATCTTTAATGCACGCAAAATATACTTAGTAAATTAACATATCAATGTGAGCAATCGTACCCATTTGTACACAAAGAAACCAACTAGAAAATCTTTTTTAAATTGTGCACACATTCCTCTAATTTACGTTTTTAAACAACTCTTTCTTATTTATCTTCTTTTTTTTGTGGGGGGGAGGTAACTAATCATTAACCCTTGAGGTTTCGTTTGTTTTTATCTTGCTTTATTATCTTAAATCACACAGTCATGGTCGGTTCGCATTTTTAGATATCTGGGAATTAGAGAGATTAATCAAATTTAGAGAATCAATTTGGCTGGTTTAATTCAGATGCACTGGCATTTCTTACTTCTGCAACATGTTCTAAAAATAGGGACTTTGTTTTTTGAGGCTTTTTGCTTGTCGTTCAGTCATTCTACATTTCTGTAAAATATGAAGGCCAATTAGTGCGAGCATATCTTGCGGAGCTGTTTCTTTTTGGAAAACGGAAGAAAGCGAAGGCTGTAGTCCTTTAGAATGAGGTCTTTACAAGGGTACGTTCTAGCACACCCCTGAGCAAAGAGGTGTCATTGGAATATATAATACAGTGCTCGATGGTTTCAGGCCTATTTCACAATCGTAAGTTTACTGTCGAGTTGAAAATATTCATTTATCTTGTAGATATGTATTAACAAGTAACGTGGACGTGTGTAATTTAAACAAAAATGCCTTCATTGATGAACGTACGCCCATTTGTTTTACTCTCTTGACAACATCACTGATTGGGTCAAGGGTAAAAAGAGTGCAAGAAATCGGTATTGGAAATAGGCTCTACATAAGATTTACTGACAATGTTTTCCGCGGGGTACTAAATAATTATTCTCATAAAAGGCGTGGTTTGAGAAAAACGGACGTACCAACCACCTCCTTCAAAAGCCCCATGGCCTGCCCTCATACATCTGGACAGTTAGAATAATCAAATAGTTTAAACTTCCAGTAAGGCGTAATTGTAGTACAGTCTAAAAAAATGGTTCACATTTCTGAAGAAATTGGGACGGTATACTAGTTCACGTAAATAATATGACTTTATCCGAAGCCCCCCTTGTTCAAGAGGGAGGAAAAGATTTTCTATTCTCAGTAATTCTCAAGTTCGGGATCATGTGATTGTGGCGAAAAGTCTATGAAACTTTTGTATATTCGTTCGAGAACATTAAAGCACCTGTAGTACATACAGAAGCTTCGAAAGCTGGGATATGTTTCCAATACTGGGTTTCATGAAAATCGAAATGTCCTTTCCTTTCCACGCATCAGATTTTCATTTTAAAGTTGTTGTCATGGATGACCAGAAACGTCCGCTACTCTGTGTTTGTGTTTATGACACACCTAAATATGTCAGAGAGCCTTGATTCCAAGCTATTTCCCGCAAGAAAGTGGGTTTCTCTGCCCACGAACCATACCAACAGCAGTTACATTTTGATGAGTTTATAAAGGCTCCGGTGACCGTACAATAGCATTCCGTTAATTGCATTGCTTACACTGCTTTTGTTGGTACCGAAAAATGCAAAGTCACCTGCGTATGCGAGAACTTTCACCTCTGCGTTGCCTTGGAATATCCGTGGACCTATCCGCTTTAAAGACCACCAAGAAGCAAGGGTTCTAAGCACAGGGCGCAGAGAAGCGGGAAAAGCGGGCACCCCTGCCTAACGGAAGATTTTATTTGAATTTCGTGTTTGAGTATAATTTTCACTTCCCGCCTCGTAGAACTGCCTGCGTAGCAAAACTGTATCGCTTTTAAAAGTGTCGTTGCCACTTTAGTGTGTTGCAGGAGTATAAATAGAAACGAAAGGCTTACGCGGTCAGAAGCTTTAGCAAGATCTATCTGCACGAGTGATACCTGCCGTGGACAGATGCGCATTTTATAACCGAGGTCACTATACGGAGGTTTGTTGTTGTAGTTCTGCCCCGTATTCTACATTTCTGGTGTTCACCTATTAGTTTCTGACCTTTCGTCCTGTACATTAGCAAATATTTTGCAATCCACGTTGCAGAGGGAGATTGGTTCATAATTATCCTCCTTTGTATTTCTGCGTCTAATGTTTCTTGCACTAAAACTGTATGTCCCTGAAAAAGAATTGAGGGAGTGTAATTTAGACGCAATCCTCTTCAAGAATGCCGAGTGGTATAGGACATAACTTATCTCGATATTTTCTTCTAAAATTCTGCAATACGTCCATCAGGTTCAGATGCCTTACAGTTTGTAAGCGAGTGCAAAGTGGTTCTTATTTTATTAAGGGTTATCGGGCCTGCAATCATATCCTTGTCTGCCTCGTTAAGTTTTGGCAACGGCGCTATTTGTTCAACATCGGTCCTATAAGTTGCATGAATCGATTTCCCGAAACTTTCAGTATAAAACTGCTGAAATGATTTTGCGATTTCAGTTCACTTGACCAGTATAAAGCACTTGTATTTTATCTCTACGATTTCTTTTGATAATCCATGGCGCATCTAATCGTATATAGACCTCCTGTAAACTGCTCACCAAAAAAAAAAGTTTTTTTTCCTAAAGCTTGTTAGGGTTTTTTTTTTTGTGCCTTACCGTGTCATATTCTTGAATCTGAGCCCTTACAGTGTTAATATTGTCACCATATACACCGGAGTTAGGCATTCCAGCTCATGTAGGTTTATCAAGTTACTAAAAACGTCGCGCTGTTCTTGGGTTTTTGTTTTGTGATATAATTGCGGACCTTTCAATTCCTAGATTGTTGGCCTCCTGTTTGAAACTATCCCGTTTTTCAAAAATGTGCCTGTCGGTATTTTTAAGCCCATGTGACAAAACTGAGAATATATGTTGTGTAAATTCTTCATAATTTAGTAGTTAGATATTCAGTGGCCATAATTCCCAATGTTTGTGGAGAAAACGTCGTCTCCGCGTACCGTAGCACGATCACACAAGGCAGGGATCGAAAAAGAAAATCGACTTTACGTTGTAGTTTTTCCTGAAATGGTATAAAATGTCGGATACTTAAATTCTGATCAACCTTGCGTGAAAGGCACCCCGAAAGCGAGTTTACTGGATCGATTCGTCCTTCCTGCATGCCAGATCAACAAGGTCGTTGTCTTGAAGTATAGTCTGCAAGGTTGCCCCACTGGCGTCATAAGTAGTTGGCGTCGCCGTTCGGTCTTCTGCAGTTTAAACGCAGTTAAAATCTCCTATTACCACTAAACCCCTGTCTGTGTCAAATAGCCGGTGAGTAGCTCACAGAGCGAACAACTTACATTTTGAGTATTTGGTCCATATAAACAAATGAACGCCAATTATAATTCCTAAAGCTAAGATCACAAGAAATTAAACGACCTTCCAGGTCAATGTAAATGGTAACTGATAAAACATCAAGCTGCTTACAAAAAAAAAAAAAAACATTCGGCTGAGACGTTACAAGTCTGTCTAACACAAATATTTATTTATTTTGTTTATTTACAAAATACCTACAGCGCCTCGAGGTCATTATCGTAGGAGGAGTAGGAAATAAACACACACACACACACACAGAAAATAACACATAATGGTAACTTGCCCATACAATTATAGAGCCTAGAAAAAATACGCCAGTGTCTTAGGTACTCACTACTTCCTCTGGCAGCAAATACACTCTCTTATTGTTTTTACAAAAAAATATTAATAGAGAAAGTGTTTGTTTTATAAGGATATTCAAAATCAAATCTCGACTGATCACACCTTGCTGAAACGTAAGTCGGCCCAAAAGATACTCATTCTTATTAATACGAATATCGTTATAAGAAATGCGATGAACAAATTTTTTGTCTTAGTTTTTGCCTTCGAATGTTGAAAAGTTCCCATCCGAGCGAAGTTCTTGCCAACAAAGCTCGTCGCTTGATCTTGAAGTTTTTCTAATATCTCGATCAGATACTGCTGGCAGAGACCCCATATAACGCATGCGTAATCAAGTATAGACCAACACGCGGCCCTGACGTCACGCAGCTGCGGTGGCGCTGTCGATGGCACTGCGCATGCGCAGATGCTTCACTCTTCCCGAATTCGGTTTCTTCGCACGCGCAGTGCCCACACCTGGTGTGGCCAAACGTGGGCTTGTTTGTAAACAGCGTGTCGGTCTATAGCCTTCACGTGCAAAAAGTAAAGGTTTTTTTCCCGTCACGGGCGAGCCTTTAAAATTTTTATGGATAAAAATAATATTTGACTGGCCTTTTTGGTTGTATAATATGTATGTTTGTTCCATCTGAGAAATTGATGAAACTAAACGGCAGGATAATTACATCTAAAGATACTACTGATTATCTGGTTTTTGATAGTATAAGTGGTGGGAAATTTAGAGACGTAAATATTACTGAATATCTGGTTTTTGATAGTTAAGTGGTGAGAAATTTAGAGACGTTTCGTGTAAAATTAGTGAGTTTACATTTTCTAATATTTAGACTCATGTTCTATTAGTTACAACAGTATGCCATCTTTTCTAGATCGCTCTGCATTATTTTGAAGTCTCTTGATGAATTTATTGCCATGTAAATAGCGCAAGCATCCACATTTTTTTATGATTGAATATTTTCTTCAATATTATTTACATAAAAAAGCAATGGTCCAAGAATGCTGCCCGTGGAACTCCTGAAGTCACAGAGACGGCTGGGGGTTTACTTTCATTTATGACAACACACTGTTCACTCCCACTTATATAATTTATAATTCAAGTTTGAACCTTACTATTAATGTTTGTAGAGACTAGTTTAAGCTGTAGTAGGTTTTGAGTAGGGCCCCGTGTTTTCGGAGTTAAATTTTCGTCGAATTAGGGGAGCGTTTTTTTTTAGTTTATTTTTTGCTGAAAATTCGGAGTTTATCGGAGATTATATTTTTTGATTCCCAATTCTTCAAAATTCGGAGTTTAATTTCGCAGTGTTTCCTATTACAAATAAATAAATAAATAATAACCGAATGTAAACGTATGCCAGATAAAAAATAAAACGCGCTTGTATCAACTGAAATATCTTCAGTGGAATTTGGCGTTGGGGCCATCGCCATTGGCAATATTAATTTTACCACGACAAAAGTCACACACAAGTGGCGCTTCGGTATACTCCCGGAGGTAGTCGCTAGGAAGCTCGTAGTCACCCCATCCTATTCCATCAATCTAACCCGCGACCGCGCGAGGTGGAGTGATTAAGGAGGTAATAGAGAGTTTGAACTGCCCCTCTTTCCAATTTTATACAATCTCTATGGTCCATAGCTTTCACTGACACTAAAACATATCCTTTCCTTTCTTTAAATCACAAATCGCATGGCCCAACTGGAAACCAAAAGAGTGGCTTTTGTCGTGACCCCAATGTATAAGGAACAACCTGTTTTCCTGAATCAACCTTGAAAAGACAAGCGCAAGACCTCTTTTGACAGCGGTCCGAGATTTGAAAGATAATTATGGTGGAATTTTCCCAGGACCATTAACTCTGTGCTGATCAAACTGTAAAAAAAAAAAAAAGTATTTCACTTTTTTCTTTTTTTTTTTAGGGGGGGGGGGGGTGGTGGCATTGACACATAAATATTCGGAGTTTATCGGATAAATCCGAATTGACCAAAATTTTACTGGTGGGTTTTTTCGGAGTTTTTCGGATTTATCCGAAAACACGGAGCTCCTAGTTATGAGGTATGGTGTCAAATGCTTTGTTAAAATCTAAAAAGGCTGTGTCTACTTTCGTATTTTAGTCGATTGCTATTAATGTATAATGTTGAAACTGTAGTAATTACGTGTTACATGAATATCCACTTTGAAAGCCATGCTGGAATGGAATAAAGATACCACTAGTTATTAAGATATTGTGAATTTCACTATAATATCCAGAAGCAGGCAATTGAAGTTAACGTACTGGTCTAAATTACAGATGGTACGGAACACATTCATCCTATACTCAGGATAACTGGTGATATACAATCAGGGCCAGTTGCTTTGACTGTTCTAGGCTGTGTAATAGATAATCAATACCCTTTATATTAATATTAATATCAGCCATTATGGCAGTAGGACATCGATTAGGTGACAACACCACAAACCCACTGGAGCCCTGAGAAAATACTGATTTCAAGTGCGAATTAAAGCTTTCTGCCTTCCCCGCATTTTCCTGTATCATTTTTCCGTCAACATTTAGAACCTGGAGAGAAATATTATATTTTCTGCTTGTCCTCACATGTTTCCAGAATACTTCTGGAATTCGTTTAAGATCGCAAATTAGCCTGGTAAACAATTACTGCTTCTAATTTAATTTAACTTTATTTTAATTAGTAATATCTTTTTACCCCGGCAAATTCAGGACAGCACTACCTTTACAACGTTTTTTGTAAGCCCGTCTTGCTTCTCCTAGTACTTCTCGTACTGCAGCATTAAACCAGGGTTATTTTTTCACCACTGAAGCATAATTCTTGAAGGTACAAAAGCCTCAACTAATTCCAATATTTTTTCTTAAACGGAAGCCAAATCTTGTCTGGTAGTCTGGGACACAGATAAACATAAGAAAGTTACCAAAATTGGTTTGCAATGCAGTATTAATGGCGTCAAAGTTTCACTTTTCATACATGAGTACCCTGCGTGGTGCTTGTTCCTGTCCAGGTACGCCTGCTACATTCAATTCAGTAACAACATCTCCGTGATCACTTATTCCAGGATATACAAGGACTCTAGAAACAACATTTGGTTCGTCGCATAAAACAAGGTCTAAAATAGCCGTCAGTCTTCCCGGTTTCCTAACATACTGACTAAAACCAAACGCATCCAACGATTCTGTGAACATAAAATAAACTCGATATTTGTTGCTTGCCGTCGTCCCAGTTAACCACAAAAAGACCGGCAAATTAAATTCGCCTCCCACAAAGACGGTGCCTGGTCTCCCTTATAACATATATGACAATAGAGACGTGTTTTTTCAATTACTATTTGAGGGACGGCAAATAGTTCCAAACACCAACACTGTTCCCTCTGGGAAAACGAACGCGACACGACTCAGAATCCTTTTCAAATTTAACCTCTCAGCTACTCCACTAAGGTGAAATCAGCAAAATTTCAAATTCATTTTGAAAATTGTGTAATGTGGCAATTTTCGCCAATTGGTTCGTGATCGTAGACAAGCACCGAAAAATAAACACAGAGAAGAAGCGTACGTAATCCACTGGTACCCTGGCCACTATCATTTATTTTAGAAAAAAATCTTATAATGCCGTGAGAGACGTCAGTCATGACTCCAACCGGTGTAGCCCTCTATCAAGAAATTCATACT
The DNA here is from genome assembly GCA_037355805.1 of Ixodes ricinus. Taxonomy (NCBI): domain Eukaryota; kingdom Metazoa; phylum Arthropoda; class Arachnida; order Ixodida; family Ixodidae; genus Ixodes; species Ixodes ricinus. The sequence continues at coordinate 23,193 of JAZHYW010047211.1, forward strand.
CTTTTGCCGATTAGGTTATGGGTGTGCCACTTGTACACCTCGTGCCCTTGGCCTTCATCTCAAACACCTCGTGTCGCTGTTTAGATAGTTTATATGGGCATCTGGCCAAACATTTCGTGTAATTAAATGACGTGGAGAAAGGGCAATGGCTGCTGTGCGTGGCCAGATGTCCTGATGGGGTTGCTCGTGTTGCCGTGTCATGTTCGCGGGCGCGATCTTTAAAACATCGGCCTGTCTAGCCAATGTATATAGAACCGCATGACATTGGGATTTCGTACGCAGCTCCTGTCGTGCATTCTGTGAATTTTCGCGGTGTTTTGTTTCGCATTTGTCTGCAGCATCTTCGAGGGAGTTGATTTATGGCACAGTCTCGACAGCTTGTTGTGGGCCGAAAAAACCATTGGTGGGTCGCACCGGTCAGCCACCCTTTTTAAAATGTGAACTATAGAGTGCAGAAGCCGCAGAAGAGGAACAATATGAAGTTACTCTTCTGAGAGATGTGACGTTGCCATCGAAAATCGAAGATTGCCTGATATACGAACCGAAAAATAGCCAGGAACAGCGCATGCGTCCAGTAATACGGCTGTCACTGGTGAGCTGGATGGGGAGCAAAGCGAAACCTGAGGGCAGAGAACGGTGTGTCGGAGACGGCCTGAAAGTCCTACAACGTACGTTGGTGCAAACAACGAGGAGCTTCAAAACCAGTGACACTGTGAACCACTTTCATAACTACAACTTGAAGCTGTTCATTTCGGACAAAAAGGAAGGCTTCGTGGCTGCTCCGGATGTCATCTACAAAACCAAGACAAGAGAAGCCATCCAGAGAATTTCAAGCAAGCCAGTCCTGGTCCGCTGACAAAGGTGAAATCCCGCCCTATTGCGATGTGTGGCGCTATGGAGCTAACAACGCTGTAAAAAAGTGTTCTGTCCAGCAAAAACCCGGAATCGGACATTTTGTTTTGCTGCAAAAACACAAAAAACTGTGTGTCTCTTTCAAGGCTATCTGTAAACGAGAGGCACTCTTGGTATTCTCAGACAGGTATCTTTGTGCCTTCGTATGTTTGTAAGCATTTAAGTACTCTAGAGCTATGTGACCCTTTCGTTATACGAAACTCAGACTTCGTTATAGATTTTCTAATATAGAAGGTAATCACGGCATGCAAAGTGCATCCTCGATAGACGTCAAGGACTTTTTAATTCGGTTGAGCATAAATTCCTGCTCAAATTCGTCAGAGAGTGCATCGAATATAACTGCCATGTATCTATCCAGAACTCGTGCAATATTAGCGTGAATAACCTCCGGGAGCTTTTGACTTTCTACTTAAAGAATACTTTTGTGTCTTTTTTTATGGGATTGGTTTTTACAAAGGAGGAAGTCTGCATTGTCTTGCGCGTGGCTCCAATACTGTACAATATATATCTAAGTATTTCAGCTTTTAGTGGTGAAATCAAACTAATACTAGATATGTTTAAGTCTTGTGGTGTAAGATTGAAATTTGCGCATAAAAACCGAAAAATGGGGAGTTGCAGTTTTTGATCTCCGGCTGAGCGTTACGAAGGGTCACATGTGCTGGACGTATAAGCCACGCTTCAAGAAGGGCATTCTCCCATTCAGCACCGCCCAGTCTAAGGTTGTGAAACGAAGGGTGGCCTCTATGTGTCTTGAGGCGTCTCTGAAGAAGCCATCTGAGCACAGTGCACAAGAGAGCTTCGAGAAACAAGCAGCGCGTTTGCAGAAGCGCTGGTTTCCCTGCAAACGTTGTGGCGGAGGTGTGCGGAAAGCCTTGTAAGAAGATTAATAAGACACATAGGCAACCTCCTCATAGAAGCACAGTGAGGCAATTTATATTTCCGTAAATGCACTTCATAACACACAACATCCAAAAACGAGGCTGATTGGTACGACGGAACTGTGTTTTTCTCGGAAACAAACAAGCTGCAGAAACTGTGCCGCAAAATCAACTCCCACGCAGATGCTGCAGACAAATGCAAAACAAAAACCACAAAACTTTCACAAAATGCATGACGGAGTTGTTTCCGAAATACCAATGGCATCCGGTTCTGTATGCATTGGTCACACAGGCCGATGTTTACACGATCAATCCCTCGAATTTGACGAGGCAACACGAGCAACCCCATCAGGACATCTGGCCACGCACTGCAGCCGCTGCCTTTGCTTCCCGTCATTTGATGACACCAAATGTTTGGCAAGATAGCCAGATAAAATGCCTATCTAGCTACACGAGGTGTTTGAGATTACGGACAAAGGTGCGAGGGTGTACAAGTGACACATTCATAATCTTATTGGCAAAGGAATAGGAATTTCTTAATAGAGAGCTTCACCGGTTGTAGTCATGACAGATGTTTTTCACGGCTATATAACAGATTGTTGTTCCAATAAATGCGAGTTGCGAGTGCGCCAGTGTTTTAAGTCATCTCCTTGTCCCTGTCTACTTTTTCGGCGCTTGACTAAGATCATTTTGAAAAGTCCTTAGAGCATCTGCAATGCCCTCGTCTGATGATAGCTTAGCCTTTAGAACTGCCGCCATGTCAATCTTTTCCTGGTTGAAAAGACGTAACAGCTGATATTGCTTCATTCAAGACCTCTTACATTTAGGGTCATAAAATGTAAGGAAAACGCGGAAGGCAATTAGACGGTCTAGGGCACACTGAAGTCTCCACAGTTTGTTTTTCTCGGTCACCTTGGATGATTCGAGATTCTTGGAGTACGGCTGATGCCTGACTCCCACCTGTTTGCTCCTTTGTTTTGATTCTGTCATAGCTCTCTCGCCAGCAGGAACATTTCCTGTTGGGCGGACCTCGGCAACGGCAGCAGCTGCACTTGTTGTTTCCAATCTCTTGACGGCCGATGGGGTTGCCGTGGCCGCGGACGCTGTAATAGCCTGGCGCTCTGTTTCTTGTTTTTCTCAACTCTTTTGACAACGATTATTGACGTTGACGACGTTGATAGCTTTTCTTCGTCGTCAGGTGAAGTATTTGGTTCCAGGAGGCCACCTGGATCGTCTTCTTTCTTAGGGGCAGACGTCTGTGACTGGATTGCTGTTTCTTCAGTAGATTCGTGTTCTTCATACTGGGCAAACGCTGCAACCGGTGGGGTGTACCCAGATGCGCCGACAACCTCTGTGACATCCATCAGCAGCTCCGACCAGTCGTCATTGTATTGAGTCTTTGGTCCGAGAAGCTTAGTGGCATACGTTGTGATTCAACTGTCGGTTGTATATCCACAGCGTGCACATTTAGAAATCGTGGCATCTTGCACTGGTGGCGAACGTGCCCAATTCTGTCTCATCAGAGACACAGTAATGGTCTTCCCGGTACGAGGACGAGACTCTGACACCCGAAGACCTTCAGAAAATGTTACATTTTTTATCACTACGCCTTTGTGAATTGTGACGTTCACTGTTCGGTTTAGAGACTCCATACGCTCACTTCCAGGACATCGCTTTTTCACGCGGCTCGCATTTCGCATGGTTCTGAAGGCTTCCAGGGTCTCAACGATGCGTCGGTCTTCCATGTGATTCGGCAGCCAGAGAAGATTCATTTTCATTTCATGGGTATCCGGGTCAATTAGGAGGCACCTCTTGCCTTTCACGAGAAGCTCTCTTCGGTGATGCAGCTTCACTTTCCCGAGCGCGTTCAAGCACTTCATCATTCAAACATGTGTCATTTGGGACAGCCCACTCACCTTCACATCGCACAGGTCACTAACCTCTTTGATGGTGTCTCGGAAGTTTGGGGACGTGTCGGCGCGAAGAAAAACAGAATTCAATATAAAGTTGGCGGTTTTAAAACGTGCAAGCATTACCTTGTAGTCAGAAGTACTGTTGCCAGAAGATACGGGGAATACTTGGTCAGTAGCCAATGTGCTGTTTCCAGCAGAGAGCATGTTCGACGTGGCCGTCTTGAACGGCGTCTCCGTGTGAACCGATAAGCTACGCCATAGCGTTAATAACGCGCTCTATACTTAAGTGCTTGTAACATCCAATGCCCACTGCACGCGTTCTCTGAAAAACAATTTGCCGATAACAAAATGCCGCTGTAGCTCTGTCAACGCCAAGAGCTCGTGTCGGGATACGCACTTTAGCGGGCTTCGAAACAAAAAATAATCAAAAGCGTTTGGCACAAAGTGGTCAAATGTTATTTTGTTTCGAACGCTTTTGTTCACTCACCCCACGGTGCGGAAACGCGACACCGGTGCCCAACTACTTCGCTGTCACTTGTCGCAGCTATAGCTGTGACTGTAATGTAGAACAATGAACACAATACTTCTAAGTTTATTTTTCCCCGGGGTTCCTAGCACCAACCGCCAGAATCGAAGCATCCGACATGACAACCTGGCTTCTGTGACGTCATGTGACGTCATGTGTTGCCACTTCGGTGCCAATTTTACTGTAAATGGGAAGACTTTAACGTTAAACAGACAAGTCAAAGACGTGTTCTAGGCACAGTAGACAAAACTGCTAATCGTTTCGATTGCATTGCCAAATCAAAATTGGAACGGAAGCTCGGTCCACCAAACCTCCATAGTTACTTAAGCGCCTTCGCAGGTGTTTCGAAAAAAGAACCAGTATCTGGAGGCTTTCGCAGAGCTCATGCAGCGACCCCGCTTGTCTCGAGAGAATTCCTCCGAATTATCGAATGAATTTTGTACCGCGTGAAGCGATCCGGGGATACACAGCTGTCTTTCCGAGGAAGAAAGATGAAGGCCGCAGTCGAAGCAACAAATTGTCGACAGAACCTTTCCGACCCCAATATTTTCATTCCTTCCTGCTCCTTTTGATAATGCACGTTACTTTGTATAATATTTTCGTGTCTATTCGTTTCTTTCTTTGCAGCACTGGTGAGTTGGTCTTCGACACGCCCCTTACTCCCATCACGTGAGAAATAAGGTTTTCTTCGCGTATCTCAGCGGCTCATAATTGAGCGAGTCCCATCCCGGTTTCATTCCGAATGCAGATCCTAGCCCATATTTCATTCGTTTTCCCACGTAGCATTTTTATAATGCATTCGCTTATTTTCGGTATTCTTTTGCCGCCCACCTCTTTTTTCAATTTCACACCTAATTTTTTTTAGCGAAATCAGCTACCCCTTTTTATACAGTCGAAATTTACTCTTCGTTCATTCCTTCTTTTTTGTTACATTTCTCCCACGTCTTTCGGAGACTCAAGTGTACAACACATGTTTAGTGTCCCCTATTGAAAAAGGCCAATATGAACTCGGCTTATTGGAAATATTGTATTCCAATGAAGTTGATGGAAACCAATAAAAACTTATTGTTATCCGATTAACCCAATACGCACGATGGGAATTCATATCGGAGCACAATATCCCGATATAGTATGCGGTTATTGGTATACAACAGGATATTGGAGCACAATATCCCGATATAACTTGCGGTTATTGGTATACAACACGATATTGGAGCACAATATCCCGATAGAACTTGCGGTTATTGGTATACAACACCATATTGGAGCACAATACCCCGATATAATGCGCGGTTATTGGAATAGAATACGACATCGCGTGCATATTGGTGACCGACATGGACATACTGTACGGCCACACGATATATAAATATCGGTCGTCGATCACGGGCCCAAAGGAGAATACAATATGATATCGCGTGCATATATCTCAGAACGGATACCAAGTTACCAACATGAATTACGTCGGCATATACCGCGGACTAAGAGGAAACGTAACACGATATTGAGCGTTCGTGAAGCAACATGTGGATATCGGTATGCCCACATATACGACATCGCGTGAATGATATCGTAAAACAGCACGAGTTACCATACGGCAATACGCGAGAGAAAGATATTGGGTGTGGATACACACGGAACACAAACGTTCTGCGTTGCGAACACATTAACATTGATCGACAGTGCAAGTATGTACAGCTGTTGGTACGGCACACAGTACACACAGCCTCGCGCGCTTGAAATGCTAGACAACCACCAAACCATTCAGAATAACTAGCTGGAACACCCGCGACCTACCTTTTAATGAAAAAGCCCAATAACGACGTGCTTATTGGAGTGATCGTTTTCCAACAAATGTTTATTGCAGTTGTTGTAATGCAACAAAAGTTGATCGCCAAACGATAAACCCAACGTACCGGAATACAATTCGATGTTGCAACACAACATCGCAATACAACAAGAAACTATCGGTGTTGGGACACAACATCGAATACGATATCAATACGAAGTTACCGACGGTGGGATATACAACATCGAACACGATATACAATTCGAGGTTACCGGTGTTGGGACCCAAATCGAACGCGATACGTGACAATGTCGGTTCGCACGATAAAATAATGAGGGTGAATAGGTTTGACAGGTCACGTGCATGTAGTTGCTTCTTACGCGCACATTTATCGATATTGACCCACCTTTCTGGGTAATCCTACGTCGTACACAAAATCCACGACAACATGCGAGCACATTTCACCCACCACTCTTCGTCGCCTGTTTCGCGAGATTCACACACTGTATAAAAAACGACGTGAAAAATACGTGCATTTGCGCCATCAAACGATACGTTACAGCCTCGTTTTATGAGAAGATAAGTTTCCATCGCCAACCGCGCGCGCGCCAGCTCGCGCTCCGGAGAGCAGTTCGAAGGGAGCGAGCCCAGCGACTGCAGCCGAGGCCGAGCCGGCCGAGCGCGCCGAGCCAGCAGAGCGGCCGAAGAAGCGCTGGAGGCTGGAGCCCACGGTTTATCATATACAGTTTGCCCACTGTAGAATAAGCCTGTGGTAATCGGGAGACGATGATGTTGAGAGTATTTTTGCATGCAGCGCCCCTCACCACATCTGAACTAAACCACTTTTTATGCTTCTGTTTTGTTGTTTGCTTTCAAAAGATGGCGGCCCACATGATCTTTGGTTTCCGTTCCTCGCGTTCTCGCGTTGCTGTTGCTTTAATTTGCAGCGTCCATCGCAGTTGACGGGACACTATCTCAGGCGCTGCATTCAGACAAGGCGCATCTTTTCACGTAGGGGACTGTTTATTGGATCTCTGCATTATATAATTCAATCAAAAAAGAGTCACAAACATAGGCACACAATACAGCCATAGAACAAAGTTTGCACGGATGCCGGTCAATTTACAAACAAAAACAACACCGACGACTTTTTTTTTTTTTGCGGGTATTGGCATGTATTATGACAGACATATTGTGGATGGCAGCTTTTAGAGCAAGTGTGAAACGCGATATCGAACACACTGCTTAGTGCAACACATTTTGACAGGTCACAAGGACATCAAGAGGCATGAAAAATAGAGCACATCAAATCATATATGTGCTGCACGAGTAAACAATACTAACTCAAAACTGCAGGCACACAGCATTATCTACAGCAATTAAGAAATTCCACAGAATTGAAAGCGTCTGACTGTTCTCCGTGTCAAAAGTTCTGTTGCTTAAATAAAGCACAGGCTTTTTAGAGCGCTCGGAGCTCTTTTACTGATCAAGGGAATGGCATATATCGTACAAGTTTTTTTTTTTCTTTGATGTGAACAATTAATTTTTTCCGAACACCGATTGACAAGGAGACGTAGTGCCGTTTTCAACGCAGCAATTCGCCCATGAATTTTTTTTTTCTTACACAGTTGAATTAGGGTTCTACCTACCAGAACGATCACATATGTTTGCACTAGTTGGGTGCCCTTATTTCAAGGGCACTACTTGAGAACACATTAAAATGAACGTGATCAGTAAATTCTAAATCGAAACTGCGACACCGGAGTACGCTCAGCGATTTCTTCAGTTTCGTTTTGGGCTGCATATCAGCTTCGGCACTCCTACATGTGCAAAGCCGCGGTAACCTTGTTCTTCACGATTCCGAATAGAAAGACGATTCGGCACTGGCTTCATTGATACAAGGAGGAAAATCAGCACCTCACAAAACTTAATATACACACGTTTATAATTCACCACTATACGAGTCTGTGTAACGGCGAGTTCCTCAGCGATATTTGCCACGGAAACGACGACTTTCAGAGAAGCGAAGTAAAAATATAACGCAATGCTATTTGCAATAACAGAACTTAGAATATGCAGCCTGACCAGCCTGACGCCTAGCTGGTCGCGCTTTAATATCAGCTTCAAATTTAAACGCCGAAAACGCAAGTGTACTCCGCAATCTCCGCAGCAGCTGGCAGCAGCCCGTCGCCCGGCCAGCCCGGCGCCTCGATGGCCTCGACTTCTCTCATTGGTCGTAACCCTGAGTTAACCGTGTAATGGTTTTCGGTCAAACATTCTTTTATTCCTTCCGAAAAATTGGGACTCTTATGTTTTTAAAAATTAAATTCCTGGTACAATTCATTGGTTTTATAACAATTGCTTTTACACGGCGTTCTGTAACAAGAAATAAGAAACATAAAAGTGTTTAGTTCGCGATATGTGGTGAGGGGCGCTGCCTAACACGATTACCGGAAGTGGCCTTGAGTGGGACCACTGCAGTGCTTATTGGTTGTGGCTGGAGCCGCCAAGCCGAGCCGCCGAGCATGCACAGTGCGCAGCGAGCGGGCGCGTCGGTCGCGCGACCCGGCGCCACCGGCGCGACCGACGGACAGTTCGTCGCGCTCTTTGCTCGTGGGCATCAAGCGAAACCAACGCACTTTCAATCGCTTCGAAAGGTACGTATACACGACTTTATTACTTGCAGCATTGAGTGCTTTGGTATACACGGATCAAAGTAAACACCGAAGGACAGAAAGGAGACATGAAGTTTTGAAATCGCAGCTTATTTGAACGCACGTGTCCCCTGTTGAAAGCCTCTAGCTGTGCTCTGTTGCAGGCGTCATTTCGACTGCGTGTACTCCAATGTAACGTCAGTCAGTGTTCACACTCGGCTAGCTTTGCTATCTTGTTATCTCATGTGCGAAATAGACGTAGAAACCAGCGCCGCGTCTCTTTCGGATACTCAGCCTCCAGCCCCTTCCTTCCGGCGTGCTTTCTGCCGCGACCGTTCGACGCATTGGATTCGCGGGCTCGTTCGAAGAGGCGTTGTTTGAAGCTGACGAGTCGCCGAAGTGTTACCGGAGCTTCTCTTTAGGAAAGTCGCGATCGACGCTCGGCTCTGAGCTCGTACTTTTTTCCTCCCGGGTAGACCATGAGTGCCGACCACTGATCTGTGGTGCCGACTGGCGCCGAACGAAGTTGAGAAACGCTAGCGAGTGAGTCAGATTTTCGTGACGCCGCCCAACTGCCCTGCTATCGGCTGCGCAAAGCAAATAGTGTAAAAACAAAAAAAAACACGCGTTTTTTATCTTTTTGTTGGCCATGTTTCACCTCAATCAACGCAAAGTGAATCGCGGCTGTACGTCGGTTGACTCATTACTGTGCCTAGATTGTAGATTGTCTCACTACAACGGAGCCTTTTTGGTGTGATCTTATTCTGATATCGTTATATCTTGCTTTTTCATCTTGGCTGCACACTTCTAGCCGACCTTCTACACATTGCACTCCTTGTCGACATGTCATTGGTGCTTGAGACTAATTGGAAGTCACTGTTTGCTCACTCCTTGGTGCACATATTTCATGTTCAACATCAGGTATCTGAAGGAGGCACCATGAAACCCTGGAATTTGTTCAGAGGTACCTCAACATACTGTATTAGAGTGCCGTTTTGTGTGTTGTAGTTTCGTACAAAACCAAATTGCACTTTGTTTGTAATATACCCTATAACTGTTCACTACAATTAAAGTTGCAATGAAACATTGGCCACGAGAGGTGACTCGGCCAACGTGGCCGAAAACTTCCTCGCATAATTTTCTCCATGGGTCATTTTGGATGTTGACAAATTTTCTTGTGAATAATGAGTGTTATGCACATATGTTTCTTCTACTTTTCGTACAGGTACTTCAGTTAGATAAACCCCAGCAAAGGCAGCAAGACAGTCTCATGGGGTCACACCAAGGATAACGGCATTCCTGCTCGAGTCCCGAGTCTTGTCACCGAACTTCACTGAACATAATGGTACATTCCCTTTCCTTAACTTTTCCCTCTGAAATGTGTTTTTTTGTTGTTGTTGTTGTTGTTTTTGTAAAAGGGTAGTACAACGTTTAAACACCCGAACGTTCCTAAATGGTCTCTGTACCAGACAATAGGGTGTCTTAGGCCCGCTTCAGACGGGGCAACTTTTCCAGCAATTTCGGGGTTGCTGGCGGGTTGTTCCCTAGCTTTCCCTAGATCGACACGAATTGCTGAGATCTGGTCCAGCTCGAAACGGACGAGCAACTCGGACAACTCGGAGACGTTTGAAGCGGCAGCAGCCAATCAGGAATGTGATATTTTCACGTGACACCCCTGTGGTGGTGATGATGACAACTGAAAACTTAGTTCTGGTTTGAAATGGATCGTTTTTGGAAATAAACTGTTTCAAAAAGATGAGTTAGTATTCTCAGCACAATTTAAAGATATAAAAACATGTTTTTTTGATATAACTGTGCATCTAAATAGTGCAAGAAAAATCAAATTTCATGATGATGATGGCAAGTCGTAGCAATTCGGTTGCTGCGTGTGAACGCGGGTGGCCCGTGTTGCTGGTGTTGCGACGTCAAGTTGCTGGGTGAAATTGCCCCGTCTGAAGCGGGCCAGCAAGGACCCGCTTCAGACGGGGCAATTTCACCCAGCAACTTGACGTCGCAACACCAGAAACACAGGCCGCCCGCGTTCACACGCAGCAACCGAATTGCTACGACTTGCCATCATCATCATTGAAATTTGATTTTTCTTGCACTATTTAGATGCACAGTTATATGCTAAAAACATGTTTTTATATCTTTGAATTGTGCTGAGAATACTAACTCATCTTTCTGAAACGGTTTATTTCCAAAAACGATCCATTTCAAACCAGAACCAAGTCTTTAGCTGTCATCATCACCACCACAGGGGTGTCACGTGAAAATATCGCATCCCTGATTGGCTGCTGCCGCTTCAAACTTCTCCGAGTTGTTCGAGTTGCTCGTCCGTTTCGAGCCGAACCCGATCTCAGCAATTCGTGTTGATCTAGGAAAACCTAGGGAACAACCCGCCAGCAACCTCAAAATTGCTGGAAAAGTTATCCCGTCTGAAGCGGGCCTTAGGGAACTGAAATCAAGGGCAGTGGAGCTCTGAGTTCAAACCCACCTGGAGACGTTTTTTTGCTTTTTTGCCTTATTTTATAGTACATATATATATATATATATATATATATTTTAAAGTTTTAACGTATAGACGCATAATTTACACACTAATTCACATTCAGAAGTGCTTTTATTCACACTCTGTGGCTCCCTAGTGCTTGCAATAGCTTCTTGGTGAGCTATTGCAAGCTCTGCAAAGGGAGGGGCATCTTCCCACCCTTTGCAGGCTGTAAAGCTGTGGCTTGCACAGCTCTAGCAGGTCGCACCTCGCTCACTGGCTCCATCACGAAGCATAGGTGCTGCATGAGTCGCACCACACCGTAAGGCCATATACGGTCGGGTCACAGCACCTGGGACCATTCGTCACTGCACTCAGCTATGGTATGGTGGCATGGTCGGGGCATGAAGCAGGGGTACAACTTGGAAATGCTGATCTTCATCACATTTGAAACACATTTTTTATTACTTTTGTGTCGAGTTGTCAGCATTTTAAGGGTGAGGAAGCAAGCAGCAGCGAGAGCAAGAAAAAAATTGAAAGCCGCTCTTACTGAGAATTTATTACGAGCACTAGGAAGCCGCGGAGTATAATTAAAACGCTTCTAAAGGTGAATTAGCGTATAAATTATGTGCTAGTGCCTCAAAAATTGAAAAAAGAACAATTTAAATATAATTAATAAGTGTAAAAATATACACCAGGAGGACTTAAACCAGAACTACACAGTCTGTAAGTTTGAAATTTGACACCTTAAACCACTCGGCCACCACCCAATTTTATTTCCAGGTCGTTTATCGAGGTATATGAATTTCGTTTGCAGCTGTCGGCTGCAAGAGAGATTGCCTTATTTTCATTTACTTTACTATTCCCACCAAATATGACAAGTGACCAAGAATAGAACCTCATTTGTCGGCCGAGGCACTGTGCTTGCATCAAGGCAAGCTAGCCTGTCTTGCTGGGCTCATATTTTGTTTCATCACCCGTTTAGGATTCTGTTGTCGCTCATCAAAAGAAAAAAAAAACTGTGACTAAGTCTGACTTGTTCTGGTGTGCAGGTACCCTTGGCAGTAAACTCTGCTAAATGAGGCAAAATATATATTATACCTTTTTTAGCAAATATGCATTGTTTTAGCAAAATGAGCTACACTATTTGACTAAGGTGAAACAGAACCGAGCCTCTCCACCTGGGTCTGTTTTCATCTCTCGCAGACACTATTTCCTGCTTTTTGTGGTTTGTATCAGACTTTTGTGTCTCTGTCCGGCCAAAGCATCTGTGTTAGACTAAGACTGGGTTCTTTAGGATATGTGCAGGTATTCTTCGCAGCAAATGGCTGCCAATCAGGAACACGAGTTTGTTCTCGGCCACCAAGAGCAAGTATTTTCAAGGTGAGCTATTGCCCGCCTATATGAGTTTTGTGTTCCATTCCTCTTGGATGCCATTTCCTATGTGTAGTGGTCTTGCATTAGTATTTTGTTGTCTCTCTTCTGCAAAAACACCCAAGTTTGACTAAGACCGGGTTCTTTCTTATACATGCAGGTCTTGGTGGCAAGCACCAGCCAATCAAGGCCAGAAGTTTGCTCTTTGCCGCTCATGGCAAGTGTTTTCAAGGTGAGTGATTGATGCCTATCTGAGTTGTGTGTTTCATTCCTCACAGACACTCTATTTCCTGTCTTTATAGTGGTCTTGTGTCAGGCTTTTGTGTCTCTGTCCGGCCAAAGCATCTGTATTAGACTAAGACTGGGTTCTTTCGGATATGTGCAGCAATTCTTGGCAGCAAGTGGCTGCCAATCTGGAACACGAGTTTGTTCTCGGCCACCAAGAGCAAGTATTTTCAAGGCGAGCTATTGCCCGCCTATATGAGTTTCAGCATTTGTCAAGGAGCGCAAAATCAAAGCCCGGGGGTTGGCCATTGCAAAAATGTTGACTCGGAAGCGCATAGGGAGGAAGCTTTACAAAAGTATCCACCTGCCTCAACAAGTGAAACCGAAACTAAAAACGTGGGTTCTATTTGAAAAAAAAAAAACATTGTCAGCCCGAGTTAACTCGGGGGCAGCACGGAGCAAACAAGCCACGGTACGAGTATGCTTGGTTCAGGCTTTTGTAGGGGTGGTCGATGACTCGGTGTTTTCTAAAAAATATTTTTTTCTAAAAGTGTGGTGGCCGAATATTCGGGGATGGGCATTGAGTCGGGATGTTAAGGTAAAAATTTCATCCACATGCCGGGATTCATGTGCCTTGTCCCCCTAGCGAGGGGGACAAGGCCTTCAAAATTTTAGGTTCGCAAAAGGGGTGCGTCAGTATTGACGTCTCATTTTACATCAGGCCTCTCAATTTAAAACGCACTATAAATGACATGCCTGAGATTCGTTTGGGTGTACTTCCTCTCAGCAAGTATATGGTTCTGTCTCAAAAGGTCTAATCTGATGTTGACCGCACCTCAGGTCTCCACCGACGATTCATCAGGACGAGACCCAACCGGGACACTAGGGAGGAGCGGCTTAAGCAAGGGAGGCTACATATACGACAGCTTCTTGCGGACAAGAACCGAAAATAGATAGATGGTGGGTGTTTCATTTGCTATGCCTTTTGGCATGCACATTCTGTTTGTTATGTTTCAAGATTCCTGCAGAGTTCAATTTCAACTATTGTAAAATACCGAGCATGCGCCCAGATCGCAGAAGCGCCTACCCCCTGTTTTCGGAACGATCCGCAAATAAGCAAAGGGCATACCAGACACCCATCCACCTGTTTTCAGCCATGCTCAAAATATTAAAAGAACACATCAAGCGCCCAGGTGCCGTGGCGTCCTTGCCACAATAGTGACGGTCGCGGAGCTGACAGATCCGTGCCTGGCACAAGCCATGGCATGGCCTTTGGGAACCAGGGAATCGAGATTAGAGATGTAGCACAGAAATTGGAGGCAAGCGGCGAAGGTGAGCAGAGTTAACGGAAAACAAGGATGAAGGGGTTCCGTCGCATGAGGCATCTATGTCCCGTGCATGTAATTTTGAGTGTGCTGTAGGCGGCTACTCAAAAAAATTGTTACTTGTACGTAACTAATCGCAAATCTCTCTTGCAGTTTCCACGGCCCACAAGCCAGCAGGCGCCAGTTCGTTCTCGTTCAAAGGTGAGGATTCCAGATTTTCTAGTTTGCTCTGAAGCAGCAATACTGAAGCCAGACAAGCTGTAGGGCATATTTAATTGACGGAGCTCAGAACGACTGGGGACGCTTTCATGAAGCTTGTTTTGCTGCAATACACGTGGACAACACATTTGTCGACGTGTGTCCAGTTTTGTCGCAAGAGGCATATTATGTCACGCGCATGTAATTTTAAATTTATCCGGCTTAGTGTGCTGTAGGTGGGCTACTCAAAGAAATTGCTACTTGGACGCAACTAATCGCAAATCTTTCTTGCAGTTTCCATGGCCCACAAGGCAGCAGGTGCCAGTTCATTCTCGTTCAAAGGTGAGGATTATAGATTTTCTAGATTGCTCTGAAGCAGCAATACTGAAGCCAGACAAGCGGTACGGCATATTTAATTGACGGAGCTCAGAACGACTGCGGACGCTTTCACTGAAGCTTGTTTTGCTGCAATACACCGCTTGTCTGGCTTCAGTATTGCTGTAGGCGACAAAACGTGTGCCCAGTTTTGTCACAAGAGGCATATTATGTCACGCACATGTAATTTTGAATTTATCCGGCTTAGTGTGCTGTAGGTGGCTGGTCAAAGAAATTGGTACTTGGACGCAACTAATCGCAAATCTTTCTGGCAGTTTCCACGGCCTAAGAGCCAGCAGGTGCCAGTTTGTTTTTCCTCAAAGGTGAGAATTCCAGATTCCCGAAGCAGCAATACTGAAGCCAGACAAGCTGGTAGGGCATTTTTAATTGACGGAGCTCAGAACGACTGGGGGCTCCTGCATTGAAGCTTATTTTTCTGTAATACACGCGGGCGACATTGACGTGTGCCCAGTTACGTCGCAAGAGGATATCTATGTCCCGCGCATGTAATTTTGAATCTTTCCGACTTAGTGTACTTTACGTGGCTACTCAAAGTAACTGCTACTTGGACGCAACTAATCGCAAATCTCTCTTCCAGTTTCCACGGCCTACAAGCAAGCAAGCACCAGTTCGTTTTTCCTCAAAGGTGAGCATTCCAGATACTCTAGTTTGGTGCGAAGCAGGAATAGTGAAGCCAGACGAGCGGATACGTATATTTAATTGACCGAGCTCAGAATGACCCGTGGCAGTGGCATTGAAGCTTATTTTTCCGCAATCAACGCAGACATAATTTTGAATCTATCCGGCTTAGTGAAGGATTGCTACTTGTCGCGAACTAATCACAAATTTTTATCTTGCAGTTTCTATATGGCTGCAGCTAGCAGGTGCTGTTTTCATTAAAAGGTGAGGATTTCACATTCTGTTTTCAAACATCAAGTTTTTGAATGAGGGTCCTAAACAATTAACTTTCTTTTGCAGTAAATGCCAGATCCTCCAGTTCAGAAATATGTTAAATATATTTGGTATGGATAAGCCCAGTGTTTTGCTTCTTTATTCATAATTTGACAACAGCAACATTTTTTTATTTTATCACTCAGAAATACACACAAGGAGAGACTGCGTTGCAAAGAAATGTCGTGCTGAACGTGATATTCCAACTCGTATATAGTTTTATTGGTAGCCGATATAATATATTGGATTCCAATATCCATAATACGCTAAGTACACTGGAATCGTAAACCCTTATTGGATCCCCATACGACACATGGGGATCCAATAAGGGTTTATACGGTATGGGATTCCAATGTTTTTAGCGTATTATGGATATTGGAATCCCATAACAAACCCTTATTGTAATACAATACAATAAATGTAATGTTTTCCAATACACTGTCCATATCGTATTGTAATACAATAAAAATATATTGTTTACCAATATCCATAATACGCTGTTCATATTGGGGTTTTCCAATAGTGTCGGACGGGAACTTTTTTGCGCATTTTTATTCTTTTTTTCTGTCGCGTTTAAACTATGCTTCTGCAGATCACATTATGTTTTATTCCACCCTGTTTTGTTTTGTTTTTTCACGTTGTTTTTTTGTGATGGGAGAACTGCAGGGGTTGCATCTCTCCATAATGTCGATGCGTTATTTTGTTACTATTGTAAGTTGCACCTCCCGTTGCGTCGTTCCGAGCTTGTGTAGCTCTGTTTGGGCCGCGCCGCACGTTTGCATTATTCAGCAATCCCTGTATATTTTTCTTCTCTCCCTATTTTTCTATATTTCTTCTTCCCCGAAATGCTGACTGTCTATCGCGCTGCATGCTACCACATATAACCACTCAGATACACACGATGCTCAGCTATAATGCAACTGTACTTGGTCCTACGACCAGTTGCATTAAAACTAGATAGGTGAGCAAGCCGTTCTCAATATGGGCATTGCTACGCAGTCGTAATGCACCGCTGGGATTTGAGTGGGTGAGCGATGTTTTTGGGTAAGGTTTTGTGGGCAATATGGAAGCGTACGAAGGACGTTATTTCTCCGCAAGTGCACCTTGCAACACTGGTGAGTTGTACCATGCCTCATGTTTTGATTTGAATGTCAGTGTTCGCGAACTCCTGGCGTGCTAACATAAAGTGCACATTGGCATTTAACTCCTTGCGATAAGAAAGATATGCGAAAAGCGTATCCGCATTTCACGTGATGTCACGTGAAACTGACGTCAAAGGGTCACAGGACACTTTGATTTACATCTATATTTAGATGAGATAGTTTCCCTAAAAGAACCCGCATAGTGTAACGTAACCCCATGTCAAGTTACACTCAGTGAAAAACTGCTCCGCTAAATTTAGCTGATTCAAGACTACAGCGCAGTCCATGTGCTGTACGCACATGGACTGCGCTGGGTAATTTCGCCAATAACGGCTATCAGCGTAAAACGCATTGTATGGTACCGATATTTTTATGTTCAAAAAGTAAACACTTGGCCGACGATCTCTATCGCAAAATAGCAAGCATGTGCAGGCCGTCCTTTTGAAGCTTTAGGTAAAGCCACCTTTCGCAAAACCTCAAAACACGTTCTTGAACTAACTTGGTGGTTGGGATCGGGTTGCCTATATTTTCTCTATTGTCCGTTAGCTGCTCACCTGTATGTTTTTTCTAATATCACATTTTTGTTATTAATTTTGCAATTTTGACGGCGAATCTTTTTAAACAGCATGATAAACAATTTTTGCCTGCTACTGGTATCGAACGAGGGACAAAGCCATTTCCAGAGGAACGCTATACCGGCTGAGCTAACCAGGAGTATAACGTCAGTAAAGCAAACGAGTTGAACAGCTGCCAACAGTCTAACACTAACAAGGGGGGAATGGCCTGCATTTTATGTTTATGGTGATAATGCAATTAATGCAAAGGTGAAAGCGAGCTGAATAAGAATACTAATAATAATCCCTGGAGAAGGGGATTTTTCAGTCTCGCCCCAGTCACCTAGCCGTGTTTGGAAATTTCTGTGCGTGTTTCTGTTGTTTTTTTTGCCTCCCTTGTTCCCCTTTTTTACGAATCATTACAGGTATTATTTTCCAGTTCGCTTGCGTCTCTTGGATTAAGTGCATTGTCATCACATTCTTAAAATGCAGGACATTGAACCCTGTTGGTGTTAGACTGGTGGTAGCTGCTAAAACCGGTTTGCTTTACTGACGTCAACTCCTTGCTTGGCTCAGTTGATAGAGCGCTCCGCTGGGATTGGACAGGTCTCTGGTTTGATATCAGGACCAAGCAGGTTTTATCAGTCGCGAACCAGTCACCTAGCAGGTTTTGAAGATTGGGGATTGTCTTTTCTCCCTCGTTCCCCTTTTTCAGGGATTATTACCGGAATTCTCCAACTGTCCTGCACTTTTGCACTAATTACATTATCATGAAAATAGGTTATCTTTACTTTTCACGCAGTTATAATAAAATTTAAAGAAAGCAAAACAAACTCTGGCGATATAATCATAAGCATTTCTAAAACACACACAAGGCGTCTCAATTTGAGACGTCTTGTGTTTGTTCCCCTTTGAAAATGCACAACTTTAACCAGCTCGCCTGCCTTATTACATTAGCTTCAGTATAATCATGACGTTTAAGCACTAAGACTGAGATGGAAACTTGAAGATGTATCAGAAGAAACAAAAGAACGGACGACAGAGAAGCGAAGAAAACTCAGCCAACAAATTTATTTATTTCACACAACAGTTTTATAAACGAGAAAATAGTGAGAGTGCAGGCGAGTTGGTGTAAGTTGAACATTATTGTAAACCTGAGACTGGGGCATAGAAGAGAATACAACAGAAGGTAGAAAAAGAGGAGGCAACGTCTCAACTTCATAAACTTTTTCCCAAAATCGTCCACAACGTCAAAAACAAAAGAGAGAGAAAAACATCACACATACACTTTGTTTTTGAGGTGACTTAGCTCTAAGTCAGTTCGTTCCGAACACACAAAGGTATGAACACAAACAGTAGGTCCAGGAGGGAAGCCCGACCGAACAGTTGAAACAAACCTAAGACTTTTTTACATAAATATACAGAGGAATAGACGAACAATGTCAGTTGAGAACGTAAAGCTTCCCGCTTACGGACGGTGGAATTTAATTTTTTTTTTCTTCAGGGTATGTCGAAACAACCTCGGTGGATTTGTAGATTAGTGCATGGGTCCTCCAAATAACTTCGGAGCAGCTCTGAAACGTGCAAGATATAAAGTGAGAAAAAACAGACTCTGTATAAACCTGCCGTGAATTCCTTCTTTAACGTATTTCGCCAATGAGTTGAACTCGGGCTGTTTTGTGCGTCTGGGAAGGGCGGGGGGGGGGGGGGAGGCGAAGGAGTCTTGCCTATGGGCAAGGGACCTCCGTGCTTACTTCGGGTGAGCCTAGGACGCTGATCGTGCATCCGCTGCGCCGTCTGGAAAGTGAGTTCGGAATCTTTGGCGGGGCATTCTGTGAAGACCTAACTAGTAGATAAAATCTGGGAGCTGTCTATACTACCCTCGGCTAGCTGTAAAATTCTTGCAGGTAAAATATAAACAAATTAAAAAGCTACGAACTAAAAATTAAAACTATATTTTGGCTCCTCTGGAATTTGCCACGTTGAGTTTTATATCAATGTCGGAAGAACGTGGCGAAAAAAAAATGTTATCTGCACAATTAAATGATAGAATGGGCGAAACCCTGGAGTAATACCTATTTTTAAATAAATACTCAAATATTAAACCAAATAAGTGATTAGATTAAGTGATACATACCACATATTATTCTGAACAAAACTATAAAAATCCATCAATAGCCAGGCTTATATTTTCGATCTTCGAATAAAGATATCCCACAGCAGCAACTTAAATCTAAAAAGGCTAGGCTTTAGTAAAAACAAAAATAAGCATTATTGTGTCCTTACTACGTTAATGTCCATTTTGATTTTACTTAAAGCATAGTTGGTAACAATACTTTATCTCGTTTTTTAAAACACTTAGTTTTCTTTAAAAACTTTTAAAGCATTAAGGTGGCTTCACGTTCCTAGCATCTGGTGAGTTTTATTCTGGGTAGTGACTTAATTGTGAGAACAGTTGTCTTTTAGAAAAAATCTCTTATTATTAAAATATATAACAGATTTTATTTTACACATTTCTTTTTAGTGTATAAATTGCATATAATGAGCAAAAAAGTGGCTAAATACTTTCTTATGAAACACGATTTGATTGGTTTCCTTAAAAAGTGAGTGTTTAATACGTGTATTTTTCGATGTAAAAATGTTAACCCATAGAGAGGTATGCGTGTTTGCAACAGCGATACGTTCATAGATTTTTTTATTGTAACATATTACAATTTTGATGAGAAGTTTCTTGTTCAGAAACGGAAGCCCTATAAACCTGCATTTACAAAAATAAAAAATAAAAAAATGATATTGTGATTTACTACATATTCAGCTGAAAAAAATATTATTCATGATAGCAAACTTTTCTAATGATTTTGAAAGCACAACAAAGGAAGCTTTAGACCTATAAAAACTAGATTGGTAAATAGCTTCCTTTGTTGTTTTACTCACAGTTTTATAGATAAATTTCACTTTTGCAGGGCGTTTATGTGTCAAACATGGAGATACGATGTTCAAAACATAATTTATTTGGTTTATATGATAACCTAGAAAGTAATGAGCACGTCGGTGCACATCACACATTAAATGAAAGGTGTATTTTTGTCGCTTCTATCGTCCGGTTTGACGTGTTTATATCGCTTCTACTCTTCGTCCTATTGTCAGCGTTAAAACTTGGACATTTATTTTGGTGACTGAGGCGTTTACGTGGTTGACAATTCTAAAACAAGCTGGAAAAAGCCAGTGTTCTCGTTTTTAGGCTCGACCTATGCAAAGGCGTTTCCGACAAGATTATCTCTAACGAAGTTCCTTTAGCGGCGTCTACTGAGATCACCGTCACTATCTGAGTGCGCGTGCAAGCCCATAGAAATAAAAGAAGCAGCAACGACATTGACAAGGCTGACAGAGAAAGCGAGAACGTGAGCGCTTCCTATGTTTGCGTGCCCCTAACGGCTCAAAAACTGCCCCGGGGGCCGTACTACGAGCTTCGCCTCAGCGCGGAAGCGTCGTGCTGAGAAGATAACGCCCCAGGGAATCTTTCCCCTTCCGCTGTTTTAGTTCAGATACAGAGCTGCTCGAGGAGTCGTACTCCTTTCTGCTTTTTTTTTTTTTTTTTACCATTCGATGCTATGAAAAACGGGATCCCTTCGTCCCGCTTAAAATGTATATCCCCAATAAGAAGTAACAAAACAAGGGGGGGGCTGTTTATGCGCAGAATTTTAAAGAAGCGTAGCACGAAATGAAGTTTGGAAACAACATAGGTTTACGGGAGACAGAAAGTACGCTGGGCGGGTGTGTGTGTGTGTTTGTGGAAATGGGGGGGGGGAGTCACTTGGTATTATATTTGTAGAGTACTTGAGCATAAGCAGCTAGCCGTCTATTACTCGTACTTGTATGTGAGATTTTCGCAGCGCCTAGCCGTCGATGGGGTGAGTGTATGTATGAAGCTACGAGTCCCTTACGAATCTCGTTTTGTAGCTCCAGTTAAGCAAGAGAAGTTCCCTTAAGACCTTGGCTCAATTGCATAAAACGGCTGACAAATTTACCAATGAAAATTAAAATATGTGACCGTAACTTGAAATGGGAATGGTACGAACTGGGATGAGTTACACCTCAACTGTAAGGCAATGAGCGGCAAATATTATTGATGTTGTCACCTTCTTTCGGAAATTCAGTTCATTGTTGGAATTCGTTTGCTGAAGTGAGATTAAAATTCGGTATAGACTTCTTCATTCATTTGTCTGAAAATGTAAAGCACATTATGAAAAAAAAAGGAAAAAAAAAGAAATACACTTTTTTTTTAAAGTCAATTTTACGGCGGTTCTGGTTCGAATGTCTGTGACGCTGACTCCACATCCGGTTCTCGTTTCTCCCATTGTTTGTCCTCGAGTTCCGGTTTCGTTTTTCAAGCTCTCAAAAAACCACATGTCTCCTTTTTTTAACATTGTTATTTTATGTGTATGTTGTGACAGTGTCTCGTTGAACGTTTTGAAAATAGGCGGAAAACCGCGGTGTGCGTTTATCCTCTTTTTTGTATGTGTGTACGAGTACATTGGAAAAAAGTGGTCGTTTGAAATACGATCGCTGCCTTGTACTCTTTTCAAACTTAACGTCACCTTTTTCACAGCGAACTTTTTTTTTCCTGCATCAGTTTACAGGCTCGTGTTCTTCCAATAGCATCCAGTTCCCTTATAACGTGCACCAATGTTTCCCTGAATTTGCTCATAAAAGTACACCACGCGTCTCGTTTATTGCCAACAATAAATCTACGCGTTATGTTGTGTACTCTGCTCGCGCAGCTTAGTGCGATTGAAATCAGTAAGTATCGCTTTCGCTGGTACTTCACATAAGCACTGTACACTACGTTAATCCTTATGATGACAATATTCGATGTATTTTATACAGGGTGCGTTTTTTGTAAGACGTAAATATATAAATAAAAGAAACAATCGACTATATATATAAATATATATATATGTAGTATATATATATATATATATATATATATATATATATATATATATATATATATATATATATATATATAAAGGTGAGGCAGAGAGTAGTTTGAGAACAATGGAACGGGAAAATATAAACTGTCAAGGAAACGTACTTTCGGAGTTGCTACACTAGGCAGTTTTTTGTATATGTTACGACAGTTTCGACGAGCAGCTCGGCTTTGTCAGGAGATACCATTAATGCCATGTCCTGATATATATATATAATACCAAGTAACGTTAAAGACCGTGGCGGACGTCAGGGCGCGAGTACAGAAACTATGAGTAGCCTATTTACCTCAACTACACTCAATACTCTTAATTATAATTTTACATGACCTATTTTAATTTTATATTTGTAGCCAACTGTTAATATAGGGCGAATTAATTGTAAGATTCTTAGCGAAAAAACCTTGCTCTTGTAGTCACATAGTGAAATTCGGTAAATTGCCCTGTGACAACTCGAAGATTAAAAAAGAGAAAGAGACTGATAACTTATCTGGCCAATAATAAAAATTGACATTACTGGAAGATGAAGAAAAATGATCGAAGGTCGCCCAACCTCTTTTCGTCGTTAAGTG
>JAZHYW010047212.1:0-19562 GCA_037355805.1 Ixodes ricinus
GAGGGAGAGAAATAAATTTTATTTACAGTTGAAATGAGCATTCATGAACTATATCTGCTCTTCGCTGCCCCAACCACCGGTCAGAGTATATCGAGCTATGAAGTGTCAAGATTTACATGCCGTATTTTTCGCACCGGAAACTCAAACTCGATAAATGCGGGAAAAAACAGGTATACAAACCCTAGTCGCTCGCGGAGAAGCGAAGCTGCGCGCACTTTCGAATTTGACAAAGGATCTGCCGAGCTTCTGTTGCTTCCGTCGCCTGCCCAGCGTAGTCATGGGACTCAAGCGGGCGCGTGCGCTTTCAAACCAACGCTCAGCCAGACGCTGGAGTTAGCGCCCGTGACAGACAGTCCTGTCATCAGACAGTCGTTGTTTGCCGCTTGCATTGGCTACAGGCTTTTATAAACGTTATGCACTACTAGTTGCGACGATGTATCCCGTTTCGTATTTGCTGATTTCAGATGTTTTATTTGTAATTTATTTTGATGTTGCAATTTGTCATTTATAATTTCTGAACCGGTTCGCGAACCGGTTCAGCGCCCGAACCGGTTCGCGAACCGGTTCGCGGATCGAATTAATCGAACCGGAACTGAACCGGAACAAAATAAATTTACCTGAACCTGAACCGTAACCGAACCCGTATTTTTTTCGGGTCGACACACTGATATATATATATATATATTCAAGTATCCAACTATCAAAGTTTGTTTGAACCTCGGTGGCTTTTTTAGTTAAATGCGAACGCCTCGGCTCCCACAAATTAAAGACGCCACTCATATATATATATATATATATATATATATATATATATATATATATATATATATATACTGAGAGGAAAAGAAGACCCTTGATGAAAACAGCAACAACGGGTGGTTTTATTCTTCGACGTTTCGGCCGGAGTCCGGCCGAAACGTCCGGCTTTCCTGACGAAGGCCGGACTCCGGCCGAAACGTCGAAGAATAAACCACCCGTTGTTGCTGTTTCATCAAGGGTTTGCTTTCCTCTCAGTTATACCCACGCCTGGCCCCCGCCACCATGCCCGTTATATACATATATATATATATATATATATATATATATATATATATATATATATATATATATATATATATATATATATATATATATATATATATATATATATGTATAGGAAGCCGGAGAAAGGACGACGACAAGGACACTGAAGTGAGCAGGCTCGCGCTCGTACTGTGGACTGCGAACATTCGATCACCGATCATATCCCTTGTGTTCCTGTCGTCAATGCCCACGAAGTCGCTCATTTCTTTCTACACAACATTCTATTACGCCACGGTGCACCCCAACAGATCATCAGTGATCGAGGGACCCCTTTCGTCTCAAAAGTCCTCGACGACGTCTTACGCCTAGCATCAACCGTCCACAGCGTCACCACCGCCTATCACCCGCAAACCAACGGTCTTACACAGCGTCTCAATCTCACCCTAGCTAACATGATCTCCATGTATGTTTCCGACGACCACACAAACTGGGACACCATCCTTCCCTATGTCGACATATGCCTATAATACCGCCCGTCAGGCCACAACCGGCTATTCTCCTTATTACCTTCTGTATGCCCGTGAGCCTCTCACACGGCTTGATACTGTCCTGCCCTACATCGACCACCACCCGGTTGAGCACTATATCGAAGAAGTAACATCCCGGGCCGAAGACGCTCGTCAACTCGCCCGCATTCATACCTTCCAGTCCCAGCAGCACCAGCGATTACGTCACGCCGAACTCCATCGACCGACTTCTTACAACGTCGGAGATGAAGTTCTTTGTGGACCCCATCCCGCATCGCCGGACGCTGTGAGAAACGCCTGAAGCGCTTCGTAGGCCCTTTCCGTGTCTTGCGCCAAATTTCTCCAACGAACTGTGAAGTGGACCCTGTTTTGCCTCCTCGAGACCGTCGCTCCAAATCGAAAGAAGTTGTGCACGTTGCCCGCATGAAGGCATATTACCGTCACAACTAACTAACTTTGCCGCAAGTGCCGGGTGCCCGGCCCTTTCCACGACGGGAGGATATTGTTAGGAAGCCGGAGAAAGGACGACGACAAGGACACTGAAGTAAGCAGGCTCGCGCTCGTACTGTGGACTGCGAACATTCGAACACCGATCATATCCCTTGTACCTAATCATCCGCCATTGAATATCCGTGTATTCCTATCCTCCCAATATATATATATATATATATATATATATATATATATATATATATATATATATATATATATATATATATATATATATACAATACTATATGTCACGTGACGCAAATGTTTCAGCTAAATTCAGCGGGAAAAATAAATTGGAGTACAGTTCACGTGACGCCAGGTTACGTAACATCAATTACTATGCCAGATTTAGAGGTGGAAACGACTTAATGCTAGGTCATGTGACGTCAATATTTCCGCTAAACTTAGCGGAGAAAATTAATTGGTCTGTAAGTCCCGTGACGAAAGGTCACATGACATTAAATTTCCCACAAAAGCTAGCGGGAAGCCTGAAATATTGTATAGGCCACGTGACATTAATTTTCCCGCTGAATATAGTGGGACATGTACGTACGGACGGACGGACGGACGGAAGGACAATATCTTGAGGGATTAGGAGTAGCGTTAAGAAGCATTCCATTCTTTAAAAAAAGAAAAACAAAAAACTTAATACCACGAAAACGAAACACGACACAACAAAAGCAAGAGTGAAAGGAATCCTGTGAAATTGAAACGGCAGAGTCGGCGCGTGTAAAGGGGAAGGGGGTCGAACTGACAAAGAGTCGTTAAGGTGCAGGCGTGAGGATTTCCTGCCAATAACCCCAAGACAAATCAAGGCTACAAGGAAAAGAAGCGGGATCGGCGCAATTAAGGATCCTACGTATTCGCTTGCTCATAATTACTCCTTAACCCAATTAACAAAGAAAACAACTACCGAACTGACATCAACGCCGTACCAAATAAGCTCCCTCTCCTTCCTCCTCCAAGAATCGCTCTAATTGTTGTTTATAACCCCTCTCTGAGCTCGCGGGCCCATTAAAAACAATATATGACCGCTGAAACAGGTTGCCACAAAGAGTAAACTAAACACGTCTGAAATTTAAAAAAAAAATATACCGGCGACGGTCAATTAAATTGGCATTCCGGCGGGTGAAATTTGTCTTATGAACGTTAAAAAGCCGGTCAAATCTGTTAGTTAGTACTAGGTCGCACCGAGATGGATCTCTAGTGTGTTCGATAGTGTTCCTCAGGTTGAACTTCCCGAATTAATTGGAACTATTAAGGAGACGGAGACGCCCTTGCATCCATTCGTGAACCGCCTTAGAAGCGATGTTTGAGTCGTCCGCCGAGAATCTAGCACGTGCATAATTTTCCGCAAGCTGCTTTCACCGCAGTACGACTACGCCGACGGAAAGCCGAACGCTTGATTGGCTCGGATGGAAGCCTGTAACCAAACTCAGCAGAGATGACACTGAGAAAACGCGCTGGTGTTGTTTCCAGCTTGTGATCGGATGTTGACGTCATAATAAAGAAAATAACGTCCTTAATCTGCAATTTTGTTTTACTGAAATCCCGTGCAATAGTATAGGTGATTAGACATGGATAAAACCGATCCTTGCATCTCTTGGTGTTTGTGTGGTTGTGTGAAATGTGAAATGCCAAGAGCGAGTGTGGTCAATTGAATTGGTTAATTGAATTTAAAAATATTTTTCGTAAGAATTGGTTGTGATTTTTGTGTGGTGGTTGTTGTTGGGACGATGATTTCGAGTTTAGAATGAAATGACGTAGTTATTTTGAATCCACCGGATTAGCGCCATCCAACGCGCGCTTGTGACCTTGCTTCGTGCCGTAGCCTCGTCTATGCTCACTATTAGCCCCGAGAAGTTCGCGTGGCGCCCCTTACGGCGAACCGGGGTGACGTCACGGCGAGGAGAGAATTTTTCCCCGACTCGCCCCGCTCGCCCTGTGGAGGCTGTGACGACGCTAGCTGTCGGCGCGCTCGTTTCTATGTTATTTTTTTGGCGTGTTTTTCGTAGGAAGTGTAAATTTTTGTATGTGGATTTATTGAGGTATGGCCTGTAGCTGCAGGCGAAACTTCTACCAACATTTTAAGCATGGTTGACAGGGCAGGCAACGCATGAATCACAGCTGGTATATGAAAATAAAGAAATATGGCCACAATTGCAGGAGCATCACTACAGATTTACATCTCACACAATAAATGCTGCCGATGGTCTTAAGAATTGGCAGGTTATCTATATTATTTTTTGTATCTCTGTTTTTAAACAAGATCGCCGAAGCAGAAAAGCTGCATGCTGTTCGAGCAACATGCTAAATACAGTCTGGGCCATGGGGAGAGAATCACAAGAAAGACACCCCAAGTTCAGGGGCAAAGTAAAAAAAGGAACATTTATTATATACATTGCTCGCATTTGACTTTTGCTGGATTTGGATAGTATTTCAGTGGACTACACGGGTGGTATCTGTGGACTTGTTTATATCAACCCTCAACGTAATGTATAACAAACGTAAGCGAAGGTGTCTAGCTCGTTATTAGTCCCTTAAGCACTAAAATTGAGATTTTACTTAAATCGAATTCTCCTGAAGCTTTCACAGGTTCCCAATGTTCTGCTACTAGTACTGCATCTACCACTGGACAGACGTTCGAATACTTGCTTTTTACTCCTGTATTTCTCTGTTGTCAGAGGGTCCACCTGTCGGGAGTTTGGAGGCTGAGGAAGCTTTTAGGGACCTGCAGCAGTGTCTCTTTTAATTGGAAATAAATGACAATTCAAACTAAACTGTGTATTTTCTGAATACCCAAGGCTGGAATAAAGAATGTCAGGAAACAGTATAAAGATTCCAAATTACGGTACTATTGCTGTTCATATGTTGGGCAGTTCAATACATATCATACAGGCAAGCTAGGGGCAATTTGGCCGTTTTTGCTGCTACCATAAAACTAACTTCCAGTAATTATGCATATTCTAAGAAATATGCCTGCATAGGTGTGTAAACTATATAATTAATTCACGAATAAGCTACATTTATGTAAAACAACCCTGTTCCAAGAGCACTTCAAAGATCATCAGACGCAGGGCCTTTAAAACATCTGCAGAACCAGCGCCTGCAGAGTGGCAGCGCAGAGTCGGGGTCGTGAGCTAATTTGCCGACCACCCAAAGGCCCATGATATAAATGCCACTTCAAATGCCTTGAAAGCGGGATGTAATATCGTCCTAAATCATGAACATACAAGGAACAGAATTCCAGCGTCTGAAACACTCTGTCACCGCTTCACCGACTCCTCGCAAAATTGACCTTCTGTCGTGTGGGGACGGGGAGGTTCATCAGCGAAATCGCCTCCGCCGATAGCTTTCGGGATTTGTAACACAATTTTTAAAAATAATAGGGACAAGCAGGCTTATAAAATGTACGCAAGCACGTCTATATCGGCCTAACTCAACGTCTTGTACAGCGGGTAAACGAGGCCAACCTCCTCGAAGAGCTTGCGGCACACAACGCCAAACCAGGAAACCGGTGCTGGAAGCGAGCCGATGCGAGATCGTGGAGCGGAGTCCTCCGCCTGACGTCACGGTACGCCTTACCCAATCAGGGCGCAGCGACCGCAGCGACGCTTGTGTTCGCTCTCGGGGCTAATACTGGCAGGTTGACGACGCAGCTATAGAGTGCCCGGTCGCAGATCTGGAGCGCGAGGATCTGGTAGCACAGAACTTCAAAAAGCCATTTCTCGAAAAGCCTGAACGTCAGCGCAGAGCTTTTGCAGCGGCGAGGACATCGAAACACACTTGTCCGGCCGGGGAAGCGTCTTTCGGCGTTTCGCCGCAGCGGGGTGCCCCTCACGTGGTTCTACTCTCATCCGTTGTCTGCCGGTCCACCTTTTCCATTTCGTGGCCGCTTCTCGTGGCGATCTGCCAGGCTTTGTCAGTAGATAGAGGCTATGTTCGTGCTTTGGTAGCGCGTGCCTGATTCAGGCTCACGAGACATTGAAGGATTATCAATGGTAGACAGCAGGTACAGGAATCTGGAAAACTGATCGACCTTCCTACCTCTCCAATCCTGCAAGTGACACTAGACACCGAATAACTAAGTTAATGGGCAATAGACTGAAATATATATTGAAATCCTGAATCAAAATAAACTACAAATAAAAACAAAAAATAAAGGCAAAATAATCTACAACAAACGTTATAAAAATTGCATTCCAAAAATCATTTTCAAGATTTCGCATTTTAATATACTTTTTCTTTTTTTACAGTTGCATTTTTAAGTTGTTTATACTCTCTGATATGAATACATTTTTTTTAAACTTTAGTTGCTTGTGTACTGTTGTCTTTGCTCAGAATAATTTGAGTTCATTTTCTCATGACCACAATGGCCAGACTTTAGTATTAGAGAATCATTAAGTCGTTAATGCTCTAAATAAATTTCCCTTAATCTCGAATTACCGTTATAAAGCCTAAACAGTGCTTGAACAAAAACAAAAAAAGAACAATTACGAATAATATATGAAATGACAGACAGTATCTGAATCGTCCCAAAATTACCTGTCTCGTAGAGGCGTACTTTCCTACGATAACACAACCCTCTTGTCAAAGTTAGAAAAGGCAGATGACTTTTCCACATTCAAGTCAAACTGCACATTGGGTCCCTTAATGCTTAAGGGGGCTTCGTCAGTCCCTAAACTAAGTTTTGACAAAATATTCAAGCGTAAGCAACCACACAGATTGCTTATCTATTTATTCAGTATTTGCTTTGCGGAGCAAAGTGTTTAATCGAATTCGTAGTCGCAAAGTAGGTTCACGACTTTCCGTCTTAACTTTCCGTACCATAGCCTTCAAGATCGATCACACGTGATGGAAGATTTACGAGCTCCGTTGCAAAGCATCCGATACAATAATGGATAAGTTACAAAATCTGGTGGTTAGAATAGATACACCAGATTTAGTTTTCGTATTGTCTTTTTTTTTCAAGAAATAGCGATATAATATTACCAAACACTCAGCCGAGGAAGAGCACTCCGCGCTGCGAACGTGGCGTATTGATTGCACTGCGTGCCTCCTCGGAAGTGTTTGAAGGCTCGCGATTCAATGGCGCCTGTACTCCATTTCGTTGCCGATACTAGCACGCGTGAGTAGGAGATGATGTCAGATCGCCAGAATTTAATTCCGACAGTGATGATTTGTCAAGTAAGCCTGACCTTCAAAATCTAGACGTGGCTTGTTTTGGTTTCGCTTTGATCTTTATAAACTTTGCTGCCCCGCGTGAACGTCCGGCCAGCTTGTGCTTTGTGACATTGAATGCATCAGGTTGTGAGAGTAGGCACTCTAGTTTCAGTTTCTGCATATTTATCTTTCTCCCAAAAAATGGCGATTTATTATATTCAAATGCACAGCCAAGAAAGAGGGCACTGCGAAGAGCGTCTCCACGGCAGCGATTGGTGCCTCGAGATTCGAGCACATCCGCGGTCAATTTTGTTGATGACACTAGCACGAGTGAGCCGGAAGGTGATGTCGGACCATCACAGTATTGTAGTTTTGAGAGTGATGATTCGTCAAATCAGTCAGGAGCAACGATGG
This sequence comes from Ixodes ricinus, assembly GCA_037355805.1. Taxonomy (NCBI): domain Eukaryota; kingdom Metazoa; phylum Arthropoda; class Arachnida; order Ixodida; family Ixodidae; genus Ixodes; species Ixodes ricinus. The sequence goes on from JAZHYW010047212.1 coordinate 7,620, forward strand.
CTGGACGTCGGTGAGGCTTTTTTGGTTTGGGCTTTGGTTTTCATGTTCTCTGCTGGTCTCGTATCATGTGATTAAAATGTACTTTCTGTACGCTAATAGTCAGCCTATTATAGGTATACTCCACCAGCATACTTCTATCACTAGAGGGACATTTGTGGGTCACATACTATTAACTTAATTTTGACATAATTATATTACTCTACCCGCTTAATAGCATATTAAGAGTGTATGAGGTATGCTTTTCATATACTCTTCTTCGCTCTGTTAGGTGCTGCGCACGCTCGACTTTTCTCATTGCACGCGCTATTTGTGTTACATTTGCCTTAAGAAAGTTACTGTTGCAGACACCAGCCCGTGTAACTACCCTTGCTGCACCCTCTTTGGTGTTTTGGTATTTCAACAAAGTCTTCAGACCATTCCGAGAAAGAGCTTCTGGACGGTGTCATTTACAGCGTTCGCGCTTGTGGCGAGTGGTTTGCTTGTCTTCCGAAGCGACGAACATGCACGTGCTGGGCTATAAGCTGACACGTGTGGGCTGTCATTTTTGTAAACATTAAAGTGATGTCTAAAATGAAATAAACCTCATTTGTGCACGCCAGATGGTAGGGCGAAAATGCTGTTGATAAAATTGTGCTGAAAGAAAATTAAGTAACTCCACAAACCCCAAGTCAAACACTTTCAAGGTGGAATGAGAGGCATATAATATACATAAAAAAAGACTATCGCATCTTCAAACAAAGAATAGTTTTTATTAGGATGCATTTCTGTATAAGGAACAGTATTAAAGCGTACATTTCTGAAACGTTAGTATAAAGCAAACAAAATTACAAGGAAAATAATTCTGACCTATATATATTTTTTTAATGCAAGAATGAAAATGCAACGAGTTTAACACACTTTCACAAGCGCAGATGGGAAAGGGTTATAATTCAAAGATATTGCAATATATGTTATTTCTTTTTAATTAATTTTGAGTCTTCATATTCTCCACGAGAGTTAAATTTACGCGCATGCTTTAACAACATTTATAAATTTATACTGTTATTTCTTTTCAAGCGCATTTAGTATTTCGATGCGATATCATAAAATAAAGATGTTTTCTCCACCTCCTCGGCGAGAAAAAAAGGTTCGCCAACCTTTAGACAAACAGGCAGGCACCGGAGCTCGACACGTGTTTTTAGAAATCAGTGATACCAGACACAAACAACAAACATCAGTGTACTGAAAAGTATGCTTAAATTCAAACCAAAAATCGATACGATCGGGATGTCCAAACGTTTTGCTAAAGGGGTCGGATCAGAAATCTTTCGCTCTCTCGAGGCCTGAAAATAAATTAGCACATAAATGCGAAACTGAAATGTAGAGTTAACATAAACAAGAAAATATGAGGTACATGAAATACATCCACTTTATTTAAAATTCAATATTTAGCTAATTATGATATTTTACAATAATTGAATTTAGAAAGGTCCCCAGGCATAAACCAAAGAACATAGATATTTTGGCACGTTTCAACAGGGCAGAATACTATCGAGAATGATAGAACTAATGCTGAAAATACGCAATAGATACAAACACAGTACATAAAGCACAATATACACTGAAATGCAAAGGAACATTACTGTAAGTATTTAGACAGATATAAAACGGCGGACTAAGCTTGATCATGCTGCAGAATAATATGACGAAAGCAGACACCTTACGATAGGCAGTTAGTATCTTTCTTTTTTAAAATTTTCCATTACATGGTTTTTCCGAGTAGCGACGCCGTTTTTTCACGCTTATTTTTATGCCGGCTAGGAGCTGGGCTGCTGGAAGGGACCGTGGGGTGGGTTCTCACTGGAAGAACCGAGACCAGCTGCGGGAAGGTCGAAAGATGTCAGCGGGCCCTATTAGACCCACTGGCAGGTGTTTTCAGGCCCTGGATTCGACGAATTAATTTTCGAATTGGAAAGACCCGCATTATCGTGTGATCGACACGCAGACAGTAGCCGCAGTTTGATTTTGCAGCTCCCACTGGCCGGAGAGTTGATTCGTTAAATCACTCTACTAAAGTGTTTATGAAATGAAATGTACACTGAAGGCAATGAGCAAAACAGACGTGACCGACCATATCGGCTAGTGCTACAATGCGAACTTTTCCCGATTTCATTAGCGCTCCACTATGGGTGGGGGTTGTCTTGGTAGATAGCGGGCTTGATCCTGCTACGGCCACCCTTGAAACAGTTAAACGTTCTGAAGGGTGCTCAGTTTGCAACTCGCGTCTGTAATGTATTCCGAGCACAGACAAGAATGCGTCATGTGACATTGGTCCTCTCTGCGCACGGCTTCCGAGAAAGCACCTCTGCGTGGTTCCCACCAACTGCGACCGCAAATAACGTTTTGTCCTCCATAAAGGTAAGTAAAAAGTAAAAGAAAGACGCTGGAGATTTCTTAGGCATCCTTTATCCTTCTACCAAAGAGCAAAGATTAATGCACTCAACCTTCAAACTCTCAACCTTCAGATTGCGAGAAAAAATTATCGACCACTGTCAACCGGGAAGTTGGAAAGCGGCTTTCAGGGTTATCTGTCCGCCCTCCCACCGCTGACGTTCAGGGGTAAAGAAAAGTAGAAATTGTCCAATGTCGCCAGCAGAGATTGCCTGCTGGAGCTTACGCGTGCGGCGTCATTTTGAAAATGTCATTAACTCCATGGGAAATTTATATGTTAATGGAATATTTTGGCTGGCAGTTTACAAAGTGTCTTTGATTTGGTCCGCCTATATCTCGCCAAATGGAAGCCATTAACGAGGAAATAAATATACTGCGGCATCCCGCTTCAATGCGCCAGTTGAGTGAAAATTAGGGGGCAAAATATGGTTGAGAACAAAAGGAAGGAATTAATTGAGACTCCATTTTTGTGAATGAGTGTTGCCCCAATTTATTGTTAAATTTGTTCTTATTCAATACTTTTTGTATTCTCAGGATCAAACAAACTCGTCAAATACAAACAACAAGAACAACAAAAGTGAATACTACTGCGAGTCAGCCGCCTAGGCTAAAAAAGATCTCGAAGTCAGGCTTGAGGTACGGAAGGTTATTCAGTCATGCTTTCCGCTCTCGTTACAAATACGATAAGCCGCATTCAAACAAACGACAATCTTAAAATGTTCGGTACTTGGGACTAAAACAGAAGAAACGAGAAGGACTGCTTCATTAGAAGCTATGCCGTTTTAATCTCTTTGCCGCGGCGCGTTTAAACAGAGTGGGCGGGCGACGCTCTGAAATGGCACTTTCTTCGATAAAACTTAGTGAAATAAAGATAACTAAACAATAAAGCCTGAAACTCCAAGCAGTTGCTGATGCAGTCAAGATGCGAACACGCGCTATGATCAACACCAAGAATACGCGCAGTAGTCAGTTCCGACTGCGGTGTTGTCGTCCAACTCAAGGCCCCAGAAAAGGATTACCAGCATTTTCTTTGCAAAACAGATGTACAAATAACAAAGTTTTGTACATTACAAAAATAAATGAAACACGAAATTGTTCACTCTAATCTATACGCACCTTCGCACTCAGACCGAATCTGGCCCAAAATAGCGCTTGCCCAAGTGAGCATTTACTTATACAGGAGAAGATGGCTTAGCCTGGCTGTTGAGGTTTGTTCTTGACAAGATGTAGGTCAATTTAATTTGCAAATGAGCATCACCCTCGCTAGTTGATAATTTTACCGCGATAGCGTTGAGAGCTCATGTCGCAGAAAAGCCGATGTCGGTGGCGTGACTGTAAAATCTTGATTGGTCGATAGCGTGATGACGTCAGAGCTACATGCCCTCGCGCAAGAATTTCAAACAACCCACAATGCTCAGCTGAAACGTGACATCACGCGTGGAATGAGAGTGATTAAAACATGGCATGTAATGCGAATTAAAGGCCGCCGTATGTCTCAAATGATTTCCATTTTAAAGTAATTCATTTGCCTTAAAAAAAATTAGGAGTCTTAGGCGGGATTCGAACCCACGACCCTTCGGTTGCGAGTCGGACGCTTTATGACTAGGCCACGCGAGGCACGCTGACAAATGAGAATGCGATGCAAACGAGGCCGTTAAGGTTATCGCGTTTCACCTTTAAAGGCGAAGCTTAGGCGTCCTTCAACATTATTTTTTGTTAAGTAAAACGAAGTTGTATTTCACGTCCCACTCGACATGGCAGCTACTTAATTGGACACTTTCTTACGGTTTGCGGTGCGTACTCGTCATAGTTCCGCCGCGCGCCCTTGTTTACTTTGTTTTTGTCCAGCCCACAGACACATAAAAAGTACGTTCACCACATAAAAGAGGCAATAAAAGGCTTCGTTATGTTTGAGAAGTTATATAGTGAGGAACACACAGTTATTTAGTTGGTTTCAAAATCAGGAATGTGTGTAAGGCTGTCCCATATCACTTACAACGTGCCTGTCGAGGATAAAAACGCCTGAAAAGATTCGCAGGACACCTTTCAGATAATTTGGGGGCATTGCTTTAGGGTGATCGGCTCCCTTATTTATGTTGTCAAATATTCAGTTAGTAATTAAATATATTTTTATAACGATCAATAAATTTGACTTTATAAAGCTCACAAAACCGCTTGAGACCGACGCGGAAGGATGATACTCGAAACTACGCGAGCTGTGGAGTCTGCGTAAAAGTGTTTTTTTTGTTTGCTGATTCGCAGGTCAAACATCGGGCTGCATGGTACGCCAAAAAGGGCTGTGTGCTCACATGATAGATTGGAAGTCAAATAAATTAAAGGCTCAAAAACAAAGAGATAATTAATGTTATTTTTCTAAAAATTCCTTAAAGAACGCCTTACACCAAAAAGAGATATCTAAAGATGCACGCGATGAAATTTATAATTTTACATAAATAGGGCGAAAGACAGACAAATATTCTTAAAATCTTAGCATGAATCAAATTTCATCAGATTGCATGAGCTCGAAACTTCTGCGAAATACTGCCTCGGGAGGCTAATGTTATATTCGGTTTTATCTGCACTTGTTTTAGGCCCTCACTTCACAACACTATGCTTGAATAGTCATGCGCTCTAACATTTCTCTGGGATGCCATATATCATTGCGAGACTGCTATAAGAACTGCACAACTTTACAATTAGGACATCTATTGTTAGTGTTATAGACATCACATTTCACTGAGAAAGCTGTACTGTTGTAACATGGTATGCACGTGACGTCAGCACAGTATAGGTTGGTGGTCATTGTGATTTCATCTCGCTGAGAAAATCGAATTGATGGTGCAAAATGCACGCTGCAGGAGGTTCAAGCTCAGTGAAACTTTGAAAGCGAAATATTCTGACTTGGCTCGAATATTATTCTGGCATCGTCGTAGAGGAACGGCTTGCGTGTCAGAAGCTTTAATCTCGGTTGTTGGCCAGAGTGCTTTTGCACAATGCTTCCGGGGTCACGCCTTTGTCCGCCAAGATGCGGGAAGAGGAACCCTGCAACACAGCAGGTGCCTGTGTCCCCCCGCCCCCGCGCGCGCGCACGCGCACACACACACACTCACACGCACGCACGCGCACACGCACGCACACGCACACACACACACATGTGAGGTTTTTTGGCAGTGTGAGCGCAGGCTACTGGCTGCACAAGCCCGCAAAACATCAATGACACTAAGCTGCTGCCAGCTACCGGCGTGTGACGAGACTTCATCTGGCTGGTTGTCTGACGCTGCCGCGGCAGCGCTAAGGCTACCTCCAGCGCTCTTTCTGGCTTGGCTGTCGACTGCAGCCGTGCCATTACTTCATTCCCACGGCAGCTGCCTGCTGGTCTTCCACTCTTCTGGCGGAAAGCGATCGGTGATATACGCTGAGGAATGCGCCTCCTCCGTTCGTCGCTGGTTCCGTTCAACCATTTTATCGCTGCTCGCTCATTTTCCGCACCGCTGCTTTTATTCACCACCGCCAGTGAAGTTGTGCGGTCAGCAGACACGGGTTGAACATCGGCGACTTGCGCGGTACTGGTCCTGCCCGACCACAGTGCCCACAGGCTGCTCATTGCATTCTTATGAACAAACTCTGTGTCGCGGTGAAAGTGCGTGCCAAATGCGGACTACTCATGATCTTGCCTTTGCACAAGAGTACGGTCATACGTTGTTGTGGATCGAACGCCACCGCCTGACGGCAGTCAGAGCGCGCCGCGGGTCGACCAGCGGAACTGGCTGGCCTTCGCGGTAGTATCACTGACCATCGGTTTCGCATTACCAGCCTGCGATATTAAGGTGCGTGTCCAGCATTCCCGAACAGCTGTCACATCATTACGTGAGAGCTCCGGCACACGTTTCTCGCCAGCGGCGGCGGTATGATGTACTGCTTGCGGCATAGACAGGCACTGGGCGCGTGGCGCGCTTTATTCCAGGTTCAGAACTCAGACCATTCTCATGTTTGTCTGGTGTAAGGACTGATAATGCCTCGGCAGTGCAAAGCGCAAGTTCGATCGTCATTAAAGTTAGGAGAGTGATCCGGAGTCTGAATTGCGATGTGATATGAAATCCTTTTATAGCTTTGCGTACAAAATACAAAGCGTCATCACCTAGAATCTTTTTCTGCGTTCCTTCCGCACACAAATGTAGTCCTATGTATGTCGATATTATTGAGTCGTGCATCTAGTCCATTCAGCTACTGCTACTTATTGGACATTCCGGCTGACAGTTCAGCAACAGCTGAACTCGCGTTTGGGGAGCTGCAATAATGTCAAAATCGGTCTGCACGCATATTTGCTGTACTTATCACGAATACTGTTAAAAAGTAACGAACGTGGCGTTGATAGGGTGACAAGACGCAATATCCGTTTTCCCTCGCGCAATATGCAGATGCAGAAAAAATAACCGGCAGACGACGATGCTGTGGATATTGCCTCTCAACTCGCTCGTTTGGAATGATGGCCACGTGATCTGACGCTAACGAGGTGTCTGTCCAGCGGTTCATCATGGCAGATCAATGCCACTAAAGGCGGCTTCAGGTTTGGTGCAGTTCAGGTTGAGCTTCAGATCATGTGCTGGATGGACTATTATCATATTTAAGTGTACATGGCCGTTACCAAATGTTTGGCGACGCTGATTGTCATGAACCCGAGCACTGGACTAGGGTTATGAAAATCGCTTACGTCACGATGTCACATGACTTTCGGTGCAAAATCGTGATGTCATGTTACGCCATGCTGTCAACAAGGTTTATACATCTAGTGACTTCCTCAAGTTAAATCGAGTTGACACTGTAAGTCACGTGACGTCACGAGGTCACATGACATTACTTGACAACATGTATTGACACCATGACGTCACGTGACACATGGTTAATCGATAGCGCAATACAAACGCGCCACGAGAAACCCACAATTACGCTACGTTGCAATTCTGTATATGACCACTTGTCCAATATATATAAATACAGCCTCCAATCTTTTTATTCCTATATGCTCATGTTGTGATACTAACAAAAATAAAAATAAATTACCTTGAACCGTTTCGAACCGGTTACCGTTATACTTTTTTTCGGTCTCGGTTCCGGTTCGGTTCCAAGATGGCGGCGAAGATTCGGTTCGGTTCAGTTCCGGTTCGGCTAAAAATAACGGTTATGTTCCGGTTTTCGGTTCGGTTCGGTTCCGGTCTGACACCTGCCGACCCATTCGTGAACCGCTTTAGAAGCGATAGTTCGAGTCGTCCGCCGAGAATCTGCACGTGCATAATTTCCCGCAGCTGCTTTCACCGCAGTAAGACTACGCCGACGGGAAAGCCGAACGTTAGATGGCGTCGATGGAGCAGTAGCCAAACTCAACAGAGATGACACTGAGAAAACGCGTTGGTGGGGTTGCCAACTTGTGATTGGATGTGACGTCATGATAAAGGACTATAGCATCCCTAATCTCCAATTTATTTACTGAAATCCCGTGCAATAGTATAGGTGATGAGACACAGATAAAACCGAATGTTGCGTCTCTTGGTGTTTCGTGTGGTTGTGTGAAGATGCCAAGGGTCAGTGTGGTCAATTACATTGGTTAATTGAATTTAAAATATTTCACGTTACAGTAGGTTGTTATGTCGGTGTGGTGGTTGTTTTTCGAATGAAGATTTCGTGTTGAGAATTAAATGACGTTGTTATTTTGAATCCCCCGGATTAGCGGCATCAGCCCGCGCTCGAGGCCTTGCTTCAAGCCATAGCCTCGTCTATAGTCACTAAGCCTGGCAGTTCGACGACGGAGCCATAAAGTGCCCGGTCGCAGATTTTTGAGCGCGATGATCTGGTAGCACAGAGCATCAAGGAGCCATTTGTAAAAATATACCTGGACGTCAGCGCAGAGCTTTTGCAGCGACGAGGACACGAAACAGACTTATTCGGCCGGGAGAAGTGTGTTCGCGCGTCTCGCCTGCAGCGGGCGCCTCACGCGGTGCTTACTCTCATCCGTTGTCTGCCGCTTCACGTTTTTCACTTGCGGCCACTTCTCGCGGCGATCTGCCAGGCTTTGTCTCGGTATACAGGAGGCTATGTTCATGCTTTCTTAGCGCTTGTTTGCTTCCGGCTCACGAGACATTGAAGGATTATCCAAGGTAGAAAGCATGTGCTGGAATGGGGGAAAACTGAAGGACGTTCCTACCTCTGCAATCCTGCCAGTGACGCTAGTCATCGAATAACTAAGTTAATGGGCAATAGACAGGAACATATATTGAAATCCAGAATCCAATTAAATTACAGATAAAAAACTAATGTTAAAACTACCAACAATTATCAACAAACATTATGGAACTTGCATTCCAAAAATCAGTTTAAGGATTTTGTTTTACATTGCTTATTTAGGTTGTTTCTACGCTCTTGTATGAGTACATTTGTTTACTTCTTGCTTGTGTGCTGTTGTGTTGACTCGAAATAATTGGAGTTCATTTTCTCATAACCACAAAGGCCAGCCTTTAAGATAGAGAATCATTTTGTCGTTAATGCTCAACAATAGTTTTCCTTTAGCCTTGAATGTCCGTTATAAAGCATTAACTGTACTTGAACAAGAAACAAAAACAGTCAAAAAAAGATATCAAAAAAAGACTGACAGACCCCCAAATCGTCCCAAAATTACCTGTCTCGTAAAGGCGTACTTTCTACGATAACACAGCCCTCTTGTCAAAGTTAGAAAAGACAGATGACTTCTCCCATTCAAATCCAACTGCACATTGGGTCCCTTAATGCTTAGGGGGCTTCGCCAGTCCCTAAACTAAGTTTTGACAAAATATGTCAAGCGTAATGACCCACGATTGTGCTTATCTATTTATTCAGTATTTGCTTTGCCGGAGCAAAGTATTTAATCGAATTCGTAGTCGCAGAAGTAGGTTCACGACTTTTCCGTCTTAACTTTCCATACCATAGCCCAAGATCGATCACACGTGATGGAAGATTTACAGACTCCGTTGCAAAGCATCCGATACAATAATGGACAAGTTACAAAATCTGGTGGTTAGAATAGATACTCGATTTAAGTTTTCGTAGTCAGTTTTTTTTCAAGAAATAGCGATAAATTATAATAAAACACTCAGCCACTGCACGCTTGCTAGACGAGCGTATTGATCGCACTGCGTGCCTCCTCGGAAGTGTTTGAAGGCTCGCGATTCAATGGCGCTTGTACTCCACTTCGTTGCAAGAAACTAGCACGAGGAGTTGGAGATGATGTCAGATTACCCAATTTAATTCCGACATGCTGATGACACTCAAGTAAACTCTGACCTTTCGAAATTTGTGTGTGGCTTGTTTTGGTTTCGCTTTGGTTTTATAAACTTTGCTGCCCCGCGTGAACGTGCGGCCGGCTTATGCTTTGTGACAATGAATGCATCTGGTTGTTAGAGTTAGCACTCCAGTTTCAGTTTCTGCATATTTTATTTTTCCCACAAAAATGGCGATTTATTATAATAAAATGCACAGCCGAGGAGAGGTGCACTTCGCGAATCGCGTCTCCTCGGCAGCGATTGGTGTCTCGAGATTCGAGCACATTCGCGGTCAATTTTGTTGATGACACTAGCACGAGTGAGCCGGAAGGTGATGTCGGACCATCACAGTATTGTAGTTTTCAGAGTTATAATTCGTCAAATCAGTCAGGAGCAACGACGGTTGCACGTCAGCGAGGCTGGTTTTTTGGTTTGGGCTTTGCTTCTTATGTTCTTTGCTGCTCCTCCTATCATGTGATTGAAATGTACTTTCTGTGCGCTAATATGTGCATATTATAGGTATATTTCACCAGTATACTTCTATCACAGAGGGACATTTGTGGGTCACATACTATTAACTTAATTTTGACATAATTCTATTACTCTACCGCAATTGCATATTAGAAGTGTATGAAGTATGCTTTTAATATACTGTCCTTCGCTCAGTGAGGTGCTGCACACGCTCGATTTTTCTCATCGCACGTGCTATTCGTGTTACATTGCCTCTCAGAAAGTTACTGTTGCAGAAACCAGCCCGTGTAACTACCCTTGCTGCACCCTCTTTGGTGTTTTGGTATTTCAGCAAAAGTCTTCCAGACTCATGCGAGAAAGAGCTTCTGGACGGTGTCATTTACAGCGATACATGTACGTAACGCGTTACAAGTAACGAGTTACTTGTACCTAGTTACTATTTTCGGTAACGAGTAACGTATTTAGTTACTTTTGTAGAAAAGGAACGAGTAACGGTATTTAGTTACTTTTACGGCCAAGTAACGAGTAACGGTATCTCGTTACTTTTGAGAAGTAACGTGTACAACACCGCTTAAACGGCCTTGTTTTTATTCTAGCCTGAGTATGCCTCTATCGCGACAAAGGCAGATGGGCAACCCGAAAAATCACTAAACAGTATGACAGTGCAGCAACATTTATGCCGAACACGTCAGTCGAACAGTTCGACTGGTGTGTCCAGCGATAAACGCTGCTGTATTTAACTCTACTGCTGGGAATGTCCTTCACCCAACGAACAGATAAGGTTCGTTGGTTGAACCTCCTAGAACCGGGTACGGACCGAATGTAAACCCGGAGGTTGCAAACACGGGAAGGCACATAACCCATTACCCGCTGTCCTCAATGAAGGCGCAGTTCCCGAAGATTCACCAGATATTCCTGAAGCACAACACTGCCGTTCCTTCGAGCGCGTCAGTAGAACGGCGCTTCAGCGTCGCCGGAGATGTATTTTCAAGGAAGCGGGGAAACGTAACTGATGAAAACTTCGACAAATGACTACTAAAAAGAAAACAATAAACCATGAAACAAAAACAGTTGTGTATTTGGTCGTCAAAGTAACGTGGAAAGTAACTCGTTACTTTTGAGGTAACTCACGCGTTCCTTTTGAGAATCGGTAACGAGTAACGTATTTAGTTACTTTTTGAGCGAGTAACGAGTAACGGTATTTAGTTACTTTTTTTGGGTAACGTGTACATGTCTGTTTACAGCGTCTGCGCTTGTGACAAGTGGTTTACTCGTCCTCCCAGAGCGACGACGCACGTGCTGAGCTGCGCTTAGCATGTCAGCCTGTGATTTTGTAAACAGCCAAATGATGTCTAAAATGGAGATGAACCCTCATTTCGTGCACGCCAGATGAGCGGGCGAAAACAGCATGCTGATAAAATTGTGCTGGAAAGAAAATTAAGTATCCCCAAACACTCAGTCAAGCACTCATCGTTCCACCTTGAAGATGTTTATGACTGTTTAAGAGGCATATATTATACACAAAAAGACGATCGCGTCTTCAAACAATAGAATGGACATAAATTAGGATGCATTTCTGTATATAAGGGACAGTATTAAAGCGGCCATTTCTCAAGCTTTAGCATAAACCGAACAAAATTACAAGGTAACGATTGACCTATATATTTTTTTTAATGCAAGAATGAAATGCAACAGAGTTTAACCACTTTCACAAATATTTAAAGGGGTTATAAAGCAATACGTAACTGAGAAG
>JAZHYW010047213.1:0-11630 GCA_037355805.1 Ixodes ricinus
GGCGCAGCCTTCGCCCATTCAGGAGTTTAGAGCTCAACGCTTCGCCGATTTTCTGAGCTACCTAATATCAACAGACATCCTCCCAGATGAGGATGACTTCCTAGTTCAGAACTGCTATCTCCGCCGCCAGATTCACTCGAGTTAACTAAAAAAGTTGGGTTCTGTTCGCCGCCAGAAACTGAAGCCTCGTTCTCTCTAGTTTTTCCCTAGTTTTCCCCGCCATCCAAACATGACGTCAACGGCAGGCAGCGCGGCGCGTGGGCGGCGATTGGAGTACGCTCAACCCGCCTCTCTCGTGTCTAACAGCGAGCATACAAGGGCGTTCGTGCTATTTGAAGTTGATGAAAATCTCTATTTGCCAAAGAGCTGAGCTTGGCCTACGTGCCGAGCTATGACAAACTGAAAATAAAATAAAAAAACGGAAACAATTGGGATTTTGAGAAAACCGTTTTTGCAACTCGGAACGTAAGGTGCGGCTCTCCGGTTCATGAAATCGCTAGCAAATTCGTTCCCCTTCTCTCGGAAGCCAGCAGTTACCCCCGCGAAGAAAGGTTGAAGGGACACGCAATGCATTTTTGATAAATTACTCAAGCACCACGGAGAATGCTCAGAATGTAGGTACAGGCGCCCCACACGCTAGTCTTTCTCCCATGAACCTGCCATTTGTTTTAGATACTTTCTTTTTTACAAAGTTACTGTTGCAGACGCCAGCAAGTATATAATACTCTTGTAGCACGTGCAGATGCTCATTGATGCTTAAGTAATTTAGCAAAATCTCTTAGACCGTTCCAAGGCTTCTGGTCGTTGACCTTTTCAGCGTTCGTGTCTGTGGCGCGTATACTTTTGCTCGTCTTCCAATGCGACGAACGTGCACGTTGGGCTATAACCTAATAAATGGAGGTTAATGATTTTCGTAAACATCAAAATGTATAAAATGAGATTAACTGCATTTGTGTAGGCCAGATGGCAGCTTAGTGTTCATGAAGATTGCGTAAAATGAAAAATTAAGCACCTTCGCAGCCACCAAGCCAAACTTCAAGCTGCAACGAAAGGCGTATAAAATACACAAATACACGATTCCTCTTATAAGAAAGAATATTTTCTTGAATTTACAATAGTGCTTAATGTGCAGAAATGCACCAAAAATGTTTTATTCGAAATAGGCTAGCCAGGTTACCCCCAAAAAATTTGCATCCATCTATTTTTTTATTGTCATACACTCATCTACGAGTGAATATGGGAAGGGGTAATTCTATATAAAACTTTTTCAATTAATTTTGATTTTGTACAGCCTCCGTCAGTGGTACATTTACATGCCTCCACTCCAGCGACATTCATATTTTCAAAGTTTTAAAGCTTTTCAACCCTATATAATATTTCTTCGCAATAAAATAAAATAAGCAAGTCTTCACCATCTCTTCTGCGAGAGAAAGTGGAACGCCAATCCTTTGACAAACCAGCCAACGACTCTATCGTATATTAATAAAGATCAGCACCTGCTCCCTAAATCTTCGTAATACAAGACACGAATAGCAGTGTGTCGAAAGTCGTGTCAAAACTCGGTCTTGAACTTTGTTTAGACGTTTCACTTCCCGTCTTTTAACAGATCGGCTGCGTACATGGAACTCCGAGAGTAGCCCGAGCTAGATTCAATGTACGAAACAAATGTATTGACGAGTGGAGATATTGCGATTGTGACAACGCCAACCTATCGCGGCGATCCCGTGAATGATATTGCCACGCGCGTCGCTTGGCGAGCGCGTGCGTGGCCGAATGGTTACCGCACTTGACTGTCGCGCGGAGGATGTGGGCTCGATTCCGGGGAGCACGAATGTTCTTTTATTTATTCTTTCTAAATGGCGTTCTCGCAAATTCGAGAACTTTCTCGTCTGATCGAGTTACGAATATTCTACGCGCCGAACGTTCTACCGAATGTTCTACGAAACCCACGCGGCTACAAAAGGTGCTCCGCGTGGCAAGCCGGGGTCAGTTTCGCCCCAGCGTTCGATCCAGCTGTTATGCCAACTTCGAAGCCCGCGACGCACTGTTGTTATCCTGTTTCTCCTTTCGTTTTGGGCGCAAGTTCGCCCCATTAAACGGTCAGTTTGCTCAGTTATGCGCCGCCTCATCATTTGTCAATCGTGACAATATTCACGTGGATACAGTTGCTGACGCGGACGTCAAATGACTATTTTAAATTCTAGAACCCAGTGCGATATGGTAAGAAATCTAGTTTCGCGTCCGACTAAATTGTTACAATCACGACATATCGCATTTGTTCGAACATGTTCTGTTTGGGCATACACACAAGCGCTGTTGTGTTTAACGACGTAGGCGAGTAATAAAAGGCCGGTACCAGTGGTTTCCCTATCACTTCTAGCTTTGTTCGTATCACTAACAGGCGCTTGATTACATGCCCCCCCCCCAAAAACAAAAATATTGACTCTTGAATTTCGGAATTGATCCGTGTCTGAAACTGACGTGGAACCGAACTCCAGGTTCGGTTCCATGCGAAAAGATCCGTCCCATTTCGAAGTCCTCCGCTCCACACGAACTCTCAAAATTCACGTTTTTGTTCTATTGTTTTAGTTTGTCTGTGGGTTTTGGCTGGAGTTTCTTCAGAACTCATACATAAACCGTCTGTTCACAAGCTCGCATGCACGCGAAAATTATCGTAAGCAATTGATTTCTGAAAACATCAGCAGCAACAATACAAATTTAATTTTATGTATTAAATATTTTAGGCAGTATGAAGGTGGTCTGTGTTGTGAATATCTGTATTCAGGCTAAAATAAAACCTATATTTGGCGAATAAAGTTATATTTCAATCGATCTTTATTTGCAAAAGAACTCGAGTGTGATTCGATCGAGCAAGTATCTTCGCTGTCTGGAAGAGTCGGATATCTACATCTTTGATTTCAAAGTTAACCGATCCTAGTGGTGAGCGGGAAATCGACGCGCCCGTAACAGAGACAGTTCGCGCTCGACGGACCGCGGTTCGCTGCGTCTTTTATTTCGCGGAGATCTGCCACAGCAAAGTTTCCCAGTCAATTGCAAAGCATTGACAACACTTCAAGAAGCCAGCGGACGCGGAAAACATAACAAATGAGCGATTGAATTGCGGAATACACGAAACAGAGTGGCGATGTTGCCCTTTAAAAGCGTGCAAACTAAACCCGAATCGGAAATGTTCTCGGCTCGTCTGTCATGGCGGCTGAAGTTTCGATTTCATGTATACGGTTGTGTACTTTTTCATCGCACTGCCCGTCATGTCATACGATAGGTCAATGAACTGGCTTTAGTCCTATACGGCGTGACTTCCGTTTTTACGGGGTACTGCGCGTTACCTTTCGCCAGAACTGGAGATTCATGCTCATGCACGCTGGGATTCATCGCGTTTATTTTGTCAATGAAGGCAGTGTGTGCGTTATTTTGTTTACATGCCACACTAGCTCGTTACATGGCACTAAACAGCGTCTCGGTAAGGATCATGCGGTTCTGGGGGGCCCTGCCCCCCCCCCCCGATCTACAGGAGGCACGCCCATAGCTCCCAGTTCAGCCTAGCCTTGCCAGTCTCGCTGCATCCCTCTCTCGCACAATCTCTGGCATGGCGAAATTGCTAATGAATAGTTCTGTTTCGTCCACCTCTGCCTTATCTGTTACTGCGTCAGGTTGTTGAGCAGCTGAGATGCACCGCCACCTCTCGGCAAGAATACAAACCAGCACGGTCCTCTAGGCGGGCGCTGTAGTCTGCTGCAACGTGGTCGTAAGTATTGAGGCGGTCGTGTGCTGCAGAAGAAAGGTCTGGTCATTGCACTGGAGTGAGCGGTCCGACCATGCATGCCTAGTTGGCGACTCCAGCAAAATCGACGGCATCTCGCGGCTAGAACAGAAAGACGTTGCGGCAGGTTCGCCTTCTCGAGCCGATCAGATGTTCACAGCGCCTGGCAGCCAAAAGAAGCAGCCGTGAAAGTAGGTTCAAAAACACGTGATGAATATTGCTAATAAAGCGCAGGATAATCGGCATGCTGGAAGCAGCATTCCAGGCCTGAAAAGAAGAAAATACTAACAAAAATGTTAGATTGTGCAGTTTATCCCACTTTGTTGAAGTTTTGTTCAGCCTGTTTAACCGCAAATTGGAACATGACCCTTTTAATACTTCTACAGTTTTTTGCTTGCTTAGCTTTACTTAAAAGCCAGTTTGTAAAAAACCAAATAAAAAAACAGGTTTTTGCCGTTTTGCGCAGCTGCCAGCTTAGATCATAGGGAAACATATGAATGAAGTGAACGTCCGCTCTCGGCCGCTGGAAAAAGCAAGATATCGTCATACCTCTACTCGTTGTCATATCAAGAAAGAAAGACGGTTTGCGCATTAGTCATGCGCTGCGCGAAGTAGTTCTCACAAGATTTGGTTGCCAAAAAAAGACAAAGAGGCGATGATTTTGGCTTTTGAAACATGTACTTCTTGATAAAATAACATAAAGCTACTCTGAGATAAAGCTACATTCATCTCAATAGACTATTTCCATAAATCCGTCACCGCGTGCGTTGCATTCTGGGAACCTGTGGGCCAGGAGCTGAGTGCGTACGGATTTTGCTGCCCACTGATTCCCACAATGTATAACGTGGCATTACGCCGTGAAGAGGCGCTTCGAGTTTTAGAGAATGATCATTTTAACGCTGGAAGAAGGAATTTAGCAACGTTTCGCAAAAAGCCAAACATTTTTTTTTACTGACGGTTTTTTGAGGTGACTACGAGTGTAGAGCCCCTTGATGATGTTAGATAGTTTTTGAACAGGGGCCCCAAGGCTGTAGGTCGCCCGAAGAGCTTGGGGCGTCGCACTGCGCATGAGCAAAACTTCTGCGCCTGCGCAGCATGACGTTCCAAGCTCCTTGAGGGATCCGAAGTATTTGGGCTTCCTATTCTAAAAAGCTCTATTCGGCTTCTTGTTTCTTCCAGATAGCGGCAGTCATTGTCGTGCGCACGCGCGAGACACGTGCCACGAGCCAGTGCTCCGCCGCCATTCGCTTCCAGAGGTGGCTCATGTCAGTGCTTCGGCGCCATTATGCTTTCATGAAGCTGCACGGGGTACGGGCATCGTGCTTTGGCGGATCTGACGCTAGCTTGTAGAAACGAACACAAACGCGTCAAGGGACTTTAGCCACACCTTCCCTTCTAGCACTGATAACGTAGTTTTACTATTCGGCTCTTTATATTTACGTAGCTATGCTTCATCTCATTTTAGCATGAACTAACTGCAAAGTTTGTGCAAGCGCGAGCGGGTAGCCTTGACTGCACTAAATGGAGCACTCGCTGCACGAGCGCTCGTGCAACCGCCG
The DNA here is from genome assembly GCA_037355805.1 of Ixodes ricinus. Lineage (NCBI taxonomy): Eukaryota > Metazoa > Arthropoda > Arachnida > Ixodida > Ixodidae > Ixodes > Ixodes ricinus. The sequence continues at coordinate 5,341 of JAZHYW010047213.1, forward strand.
AGGCTTGAAAGACAAAGCAAAAAGCTTGCTCTTTTAGCATGCGCGGCTAACAATATTCCATGTTAAGGTGAGACAAAGTATTGTAAACACACTTATACCCAATTCACACGGCAGCGTAAAGGTACCTTTGACACAGGTACCTGTAGTAAAGGGAGCTAGAGATCGTGATCACACGGCGCATAAAGGTCCCTTTCGCTAAGGGAGGTCCTGTGTTAAACGGAGCTCGCCAAGCTCCCTTTACAGCTACAGGGAGTAGCCTCGGACCCACGAACTCAAAATAAAAATCACAGATATATAAATATATCTTGTTTAATGCATTATAACAAATTGAATATATATAAGTAGCAAATTATGAAATGATTGTGAACACAAATGTGATGGAATAATACATTAACGAGGAACGCATACTCCAGCTAGCAGGTAGCAGCGGCGGCACGTGGAAAACAATGTCTGCTACGAACCCGAACGCGATGGACCACTGCGAGCTCTTTTTCGAGGTTGTAGACGAGTCGTCCGACTCTCCCGCCCAGGACATTTTATCCTCGTCGTCGTCCATCCCTTTCGATGGCGTGACTGGCGTAACCGTGAGACTCCGACGTGGTTCGTTTCTGCCGGGCACTATTTAGCTACTTCAGTGAGAACTTTACGGAAAAATGGAGCTGCTAAACAGAAAAAGCGTCGCCCACCTCGCAATGGAAACTTGTAAACGCAGATGATTTAGGGCCAGTGTGGCCAGACGGGTCGGAAGTTTTAAAGCAAGACTCATTTAGGTGTGCCCTTAGACTTAGAGAAAAAAATAAAGTGCCGCAAAAGCAAACACAAATAATATTTAGGTTTTAAATGTGATATTTCAAACAGCAATAATCAAAAACTGCGCGTCAAACCGATTTCGACGAATAATTGTTTATCACGTGCTCCTCTCGCGGTTTAGCAGGAATGCAATCGACATCAACTTAAAGTGCTCCGTTTATTTATCGTGTGATCAAGAACGCCGTTTACTACAGGTACCTTCAGCTAAGGGACCTAAGCTAAAGGTACCTTTATGCTGCCGTGTGAATTGGGTATTAAACTGAACAAACAGTTTCGTCCGACTCTTAATGAAAAATAGTTTATGTAAAGACTGGTCAGTCGATTTCGGCTTCTGGCGGTTGTCTCAGCGAAGGGTTTTCTGAGATCGGTTGAGGAGACTCTGTCTGCTCCGGAAGGTGAGAAAACCCTTGACGCTCGAGAAATTCAAGGTACTTCTTGTGCTCTTCGGGATCCTTGGGTCCCCAGTTTTCCCTTGGTAAGAGCGCCTTGCGGAAGTCCTGGACAGAGGAGTATAAGAACGTAGGCAAAAGATCCGTGTTTGCACAATGAAAACCCAGAAGAGGGGCTGAAGTCACAACCGCCTACCGCAATATGGGCTGAATTCCAGACTAGTACAAACCGAAAGGGGTAATATGCCCGATGGAGGAAACTGAGCATGGTAAACTATGAAACAAAATGCCACATTGTGGCAGTAAGAGATATGGTAGTCTATTCCAATCATGATTTTATTTACATTTTAGCGTACCTGCAGTTCCTCGCATTGCCCTTGTGCCGCGTCGGCCGGAACGCCATTAGGCTAGCTTTTATGGCAGTGCCCTAAACTTCTAATCAATCAATCACTTGAGCACTTGGGAAACAAACTTCTATAATCAATCAAATTCATGACTCAATAGACTGTCCCAGAAATATCTGGAGCGCCTTAGTTTTTTCGTTTCATTACGGTGATTCGTTGTACTGCATGTAGAAGAGAATACGAATGAATCAAAGAGGTTAAAAGCAGGTTGCTTTTAACACTCTGTTATTCCACACAAAAAGGTAAAAGGGTATATAAAAAAAGTATCCATTGACTTTGTTTCTATTTTCTTGTTTTCAGATAATAATGGCAAGAAAGGATGGATCCTGCCGTTTTTAGGATACACGAATCATCTTAGTTTGTCTGTGGGTAGGTGCTGTACATCGGCAAACGCACCAGAATTTCACGCGCCACACGGTGCAGGTTGCAATCACTGTAAGGCTGTCGTCATTTGTTTTTGTTTTTCAGCGATGTCTATTTCTTTCTTTTTTTACACTACTCTGTACATGACTGAAGAGACAATAATTTAATGTTTATTTTTGCAAAATAATTTTAAAACGTTCTCAAACTATCTTCAGGTAAGGCAAGGATGAATATTTGTGGTAAACTAAAAATAAAATAATCCGATTTTTTTTTTTAATTTTCAGCTAAATTTAATTTTTCTTTTCAGCTCTTGCACAAATAACCCGAGTCATATATATAAAAAATATTGTGTTCACAGAGGATAGGCAAGTTTTATAATATGTAAAAAGTTGCTCAAAGCAACGGGAGGGAATGCATGTGTGCAGAACGTCTTTAAAAAAGCGGAGCACCACCGCATGCTTCATTCCATAATCAGCACCAGTGGTTTGCCATGACGTCAAAAATAATTGGTTTATATGGATTTTCTAATTGCTTTTCCAGCGTAAATGTAGGTATGTGCAAGAAAAGAATTAAGCAGAGCTTCTTTCCTCTGCCGGTGCATTTCTGCAAGCGATATTTCAGATTGAATATAGATACCTCATCAGTCGGAAAATGTTGACAAATAATTCTTAATTTTATGTCAGTTGTCATAAACTATACTTGGCGCTAACTCTTTTGCACTATGTTGTCAAGGCTAGCGTAGCTTCCAGAGTTCTGTAGCCACGCGCGGCTCTGAAAGCCCATGTACGTGACTTTATTTTACATTCGTACGCACTCGCGCAAGTACCTGTTTACAGCGTTGGAGCATTGCTTAAGCTACGCTAGCCTTGACAACGTATAGCACAAACTAGTTGACGCTGAGTATTGTATCTGTTTACGTTACTGAGAAGGAGATAATATGGTAGTTGATATAATAAGAGTGATGGAATGCTTTTCTGGGTCCCCTTTTGGGAATTTAATTTGGCAGTTACCCGGGAGTATATGGCACGTGTGCCGCACGGTTGACCGTATCATTCGTAGCCGCAGAATAACCGGATATCGACACTTTGAAATTGGGAATTCACAATGTCGAAAGCGAATACTTTTGTCTCAACAAATGAGAACTTAAGACCCTTGAGTGCACTACCGTAAGATCCCGAATGAACGCCCGCCCATGATGAAAATACAAAGGAACAAATATACGAGATAAGCGATGTGTCGGGGTGAGGCATTTTTTTTTTTCGTAATTTTACGGTACGTGCTTGTTTTGGCGTACCGCAAACCTTTAGGAAACACTGAAACTTTAAGCGTGGTCAGCGGATATTATGACTCTCTGACCTGAGTTTGAATGCTATTTTTAACGGCTAGACATCGGTCATTAAAATGCTACATTCCACGTTGATTGCTGTCCCACCATATTTGAAACACAGGCACAAACATTCTAAACACGATGAACGTAATTGCACCCATATCTCACAAAGCCGCACTTGTAGAAGTGGTGTACGGCGAAGATGATCATAATCTTAATTGCCATGACGGCGGAAAAGATGCCAAGGTATTGAGCCCACTCCGGAAACACGTAGTCGCCCAACGTCAGGGGTTTGTACGAGATGAAGGCGGCTAAAACAATGAACTGCGTTCAAGGAAGCAAACGTTAAGACACCGCAAACAAGCACACTGTAAGGTACTTTTTTTCGCTTTAGAATAAATGAAAATAAATAAATAAATAGGGGTGATCCAAACGCTGGGAACAGCTTACACAAATTGACGACCACAAATGAAAGCAGCATACACACAATGTTGAAGAAAAACAAACAAACGTTGTGTGTGTTTTTGATGAGACGGCAGTCAACGTGACTACCGTCATGTTGGCTACGGCTTCGCGGCGACTCTAGTAGGTTTTCACCGTGCCTGCCACTTAAGGCAGATCGGGAATCCACCAACGATGACGTCATGAACTGGCCTTTTAGTCTAGGTTGCGTTGGCTACTTCCATTGTTTAAAAACATGTACGACGTAGCCACGGTCAACTTTCTTCTCTCGTTCCTTATTTTATACGCTCCTCAACAGCATTTACTCAATGTGAACATCGCGTGCGCAACGCAAAAGATGCTTCGATGTGGCTTACTGCAAGGCATACTGGACACGTCACTCTCCAACAAAACCTGGTGATGAAGTGGGGTGGATCCCCCATCATGAATTCCACATCCGCGCAGAAACGTTTTATTCCTGCCAACAGAACATTCGACGCCGCTTTGAATTCGCGGGAAATCGAATAAAATTATAAACACCCTCATTACTACACACACAAGCACACACGCACGCACAAACACACACGCAAACAAACACACACACACAAAGAGCGGTCATGCAAATGAACTGCGGCAGTAACCGAGACACGGCACACTCTTTTGCACACACGCTGCCGTAATTAAACATGGCGGACGATAGTTGATGTGACACTGTGTGAATGTCAGGTAACACCATGACATCATATGATACTACAGCGTCAAGTGACATTAGGGCATTGTGACGTCCCGTGACAGAATAACGTAACGTGGCATTGGGATGTCACATGACGTGGTCCCATGACACTAAATTCCCGCTGAATGTAGCGGACAAGTTTTTTCGCTAAATTTAGAGGGGTAATTGTGACGACATGTGACGTTACGTGACACTGTGATTTCCGATAATTTTATTGGAGACAGTGTTCCGCTAAACGACGTCACAGTGTCCCGTGACCTCAGGTCACGTTATATTTTGCTGATAAATTTTCACGCTAAGCAACGTCCCAGTGTTACGTGACCTCACGCCACGTGGCACTTAGCGGATACATTTTGCCGCCGAATGTGGCTGACAAATTCTTCCGCCGAGTTTAGCGGGCCACCTTGGACAAACAAACACCCTGGAATCCTTTGAAAAACTTGGCCAATAACGGCTATCACTGTAAAAAGCGGAAAGTCTGAAACGGGTGTCACGCCACCGATGGCCCTAAGAGGTTATCGCTGGCGTCAAGCCGGTGGGTGGCTTTTGAAATTTCAAGTGTCTTCCTAAAATAAGTAGTGTCACCGATAAAACGTAAGAAGAAAGGCAGACGGCTTACCGTAACCAAATACAACGGTCAAGATTTCTGCCAGCCCGATCCACGGTAGCATCTCTCCGCCAATGAAAGTATCCATCAAGGTCAGAATATAGAGCCCGCCCTGAAATCAAGAATTGCAACAGTGCCGTGAAGATACCGACGGCTTTAGAGGCAACTATGTTTGGTATGCCTAATCGCAGGCAAAATAAAAATATTGTACAAAGCAGGACAGTTTTTTTTTTTTCCATTTCACCTTTTCTTTGGTCACGCCGCTTCCCGCACTATAAACACCATCCTTTCTCCGGAACATCCCGACGACTTGAATTCCTTTATTAGCAACATCATTTCTCACACCTATGTCTGTCGTCGCCTGGTTCGCCTCCGCACAGCAGAACACCAGCATCATGCCAAGGAACGTTATGACGCCCATCACCGCAACGAAACTTACTCCCCAGTTCACTGTCCTCGTCGAATTTCCTATCCGCCAAATCGGCAGGTGCACAGAAGTTTTCCCGCTCTACCGTGGACCCTACCGCATCGTGAGACAGACGTCACCCGTGAACTATGCCATTCAAGCGCTCACCATCCCCACCAACGGCTTCTCTCTCCAGTCAGACTAATCATCCATGTCTCCTGGACTGAAGCGCTACAATCCACGTTCCACCGGCCATAATGGCCTTCCTCCGAGGGGGGGAAAAGGCAAGATGATGTGAGCAGTGGCGGACTTGGCGCTCAAATGGCACGGCTCGCCAATCGGACCACCGAGCATGGACGTCGCAAGTCGGCCCGGCCTGCGAGGCTCAGTAACGGGACCCGAGAAAAGGCGCAGCAGATTTGAAAAGGACACCGTTGAAATCGGTCGACCTTCCCGTGTCCTCGCTGGTTCTTCTGCCCCTGCTCCTGCCAACGGCTATCGGAGACCAGGAATGAACTTTCTCACTACATGTACGAAACGTGACTTCCGGGATTTATGTGTCCAGTCCACAAAAAGCATCTGGATTGCCACAGAAAAGTACTACAATACAGACAATTTCAGTATTTTAAGCATGGAAGTTCAATCACGGTTATACAATACCTAGACGACAATAACCTTCCGTAAAAGGCAGGCCACCGAAGACATATCTGAAAGTCACTTTATTGTTTGAAAAATTTCCACGTCGCTCAAGAATGAAGTTTGTTTTGGCAGGTACGCCATCGTCGCTCTTTTTCGCCACCAGCCGCGCTG
>JAZHYW010047215.1:0-11732 GCA_037355805.1 Ixodes ricinus
AAAATTTTGGGCCAAAATCTTTTTTTTTTTTTTTGCGAACATTATTGCGTCTACAATTTTGGTCATCACCCTGTTTTTCAAAACTGACAAGAGCTCTAGTGGCAAAAAAAAACAAAAAAAAAACATGACGTCAGTAGAAGGCGAGGGATTCCGCCTTGGACTATAGGCAGGCGGTTTCAAGCGGTGTGAAATGGAAGTTTTGGAAGCCACAGCTGCAGCTGATCGCAAATGCTCGTGCTCAGTCCATTTCTGGACTGCCTGCTGACGTCACGGCACTCAAAGCGCGGGTATATTTGGAATGTCGGCTTGGCATCGTCTTGCATCATTGATTTCATAATAACTATTTTGAATTTCACGCTTTCTGACAATTAGCCATCACCGGAAGGGTAAAGGCCCGTGATCTCTGAAAATCTTGTCGGTTGGCACAAGCTCAGGAAGATACTGCCGTTACCCCTTGTAAAACAACTTTTTAGGGTGAAAAAGTGAAAAGCCGCTTACAACTCCCTGCAACACCGAATCGGAGCGCAGCTCTTGGAGTAGGAGGAGGGAAGGAGAGCACTCAGTGGAGGGAGTACACCCTTCCTCCTCCTCCGGGGGGGGGGGGGGTCACGTGACCTCGGGGGGGGGGGGGGGCCACGCGAGTCCCCCTCCCGAAGGTCGTGACCCCCGCCCCCCTCGAGGTCACGTGACCCCCGACGATGTCCCGCTCGGCCGAGGGGGGGTCACGTGATTCCCCGCGACATGTCCCAACATGCACCGTACGTGGCCTCGAAGGGGGTCCGTGACCCCCCCCTCGACCCCGACCCCCCGACATGTCCCAGCTCGTCAGGAGGGGGGGCACGTGACCCCCGCGACATGTCCCAACATGCACCGCACGGGGGTCACGTGACCCCCCCGCGACATGTCCCAACATGCACCGCACGTGGCCTCGGGGGGGGGGGGTCACGTGACCCCCCCGACATGTCTCAACATGTCGGGAGGAGGGTCACGTGACCCCCGAGCATGTCCCGACATGCACCGCGCGGTTACGCCGACGCCGACGGCGACGCCGCTCAAGCCGGAAACGGGCGCCTAAGAGCTGGGCCTAAAATATGAACAAGCCTGAGAACCCCAAGAGTTATTATACGAGCAAATTTATTTTTAGAGTGTAGAGTATACGTTTTTGTATACCCGAACATTTCTTCGTTCGAGAATGTACTGAGCCTGGGTGGGGTAGTCTTAGCAGGGTAGTACAGGCTACTCTTAGCAGCAGCATAGTCTTGCTACATCATCATTCAACGAGACACTAATTAGTCGCAGACATTTCATGACATAGACATTATGAGCAATATTTTCTTCGCGTAAAAGCCATTCACCTGTGACAAATTAAGCTACATATTGGAGAGCAACTAGGGCGTCAGAAAGTATTATTTCGTTATCTTGGCAAGAAGTGTTGTATGTTGGCTCGCTTCCGTATAGAACATGTGAATAAATGGTTGGGTAGAACCCTCGATTCTTTCCTCCACTTGTCAATGCTATGTCAAGTACCAAGCTTAAACATTATCGCTAAGAATCGTGCATTTGATGTTATATTCAAGCACGCGTGTGAATACTTGAGAGGGACTCTTGCACACTGAATCACGAAAAATTAAATTTTTGTTTAGATGCGTTCATTTATCGGTGAATACCGGAAACTGAAAGCTCTATTTCTGAGTTTAAAAATAAACGATTAAAAGTGTGCACAAAAAAAAAGGAAGTTAAAGAAAAAGTACCAACCCTCCTCCGTTTTCATAGACCACGTACGGAAAGCGCCAAACGTTTCCAAGTCCCACGGACATGCCGATGCAAGAGAGCAAAAATTCCACCTTGTTCGCCCATTTGTCCCTCTCTGGCACGTGTGGCTAGAATTGCAAACACATCTCAGCCTCAACACAAAATCATTTCTCACCGTCAAACAACACCGAGACCTTTACCTCCATGCCAAGAGAGACGGACGAAATGTAGCGGCTGGATAGAAAGGAAATAAAAAGAATGGGCTGGTGAACCCACGACACAGGGGTGCTTGTGGTCGTATGACTGCTAGGATACCGTCGGCTGGGAGAAAGAACAGCTTGTGGCGAACGCTATGGAACGTGACATTAGCTCCTGCAGCGTCGTCGTCTTCGTTCCTTAGAGCCAACTGTTATGCGAAACAAAATGCGCATACTCTAAACTTAAAGAATGGGGAATCGGTGGCCGAGTGCACTAGCACTCGCCAGCTCCGAGCACCGATTCAGACTTTATTGCGGGATTGACAGTAGTTAAGTGGGGATTAATCCGCGAATTATCTTTAGCCCTTTATCTCATTGACGGCACAGAATGTTTCCGGAACAAACAAGTTGATTTTTAGCTGCGCATGGAACTCGGGCGCTCGGGATTGGCCGCTGGCCACGAACAGTTCGCTGCCGATCTAGGCGAACCAGATTTTGTCACTGGCAAGACTGGATGTGCTCAGCTGTCTTACGGCCTCTCTAGTGGGGCATGATAACTACCTATGTTTGCAAAGCGGCACCGGCACGGATAGGTAAAGCACATAGTTACATATAGTAGGCACTAAGCGCCGCTGGGCGACCGGGAGCTGCGCGAAAGCGCGACTGTAGGACGTGTAATTGCTATACTCGGAAACAACTTTCTGCAGATATGCATGCAATCAAAGGTGCGGGAGCGCGAGCTTGAGCGCTGATCAAAGCTCTGGACACGTGCTCGCCATCCCCTCTTTGGAAATGCCACAGAAAGTTGTCCGCGAGTAGAGACCTTTTTTTTTTCAGAACTCCGCCATGTTCGAAGATTGCGGCGACGACGACGCCGTCTAGCGGCTAAAGCTTGAAATTCCGGCTGGTTCTGGCAGCTCAGTTATCTGGGTATGCAACGCTGTGGGTATGGACAATGCCTTCTGTATACTCTGTGGCTGCCAGAAGCGCTTACCGAGAACCGTCCTGTTTAGTAATTCCTCATCTTCTAACGCGCTGTCAGTTCCGAAAAAGAGCGTGTGGCCGGTGTCATTCTGGTGTTCGTGCGCGTGGCGTCCTTTGCTCGCTTTCGAAGCAACAGGCCACGCACGTGCTGGGCTGTGAAGATCGCAGGCTGGACTGTGATTTTGTAAACATTTGGAAAGGTCTATGAGACAGCCGATTGAAGAGATGGTCCATCTAAAACCATGGGAGCATTTGCAATTTAATGGCGGACACCTCCTGCGATTGGTCAAAGTGCGCATATGCTGCGTTTTGGCGTGGCGAGGAGGAATGCAGGAGGAAGGCGGAGACTTTCGCAGACGATCAACGTAGTCGTGAAGTTTTCATCTTAGGTATATGGTTTTAATAAGCGCGTAAGAGATAAATGTAGCAACCCTTCATGGCTGAAAATACGGTGTACGTGATGTTTCGATCATGATCATGCAGAAAGATGTAAGAAACGAATGTGCCGCTCAACTCTGTTTTGCTCGGACAGAGTGTGACCGCTCGGACGGCAGATTCCCGGCTTTCAGCGCCTGGCGTATGGATTATGTCGATCGTTCCGCTAGTCGCACTCTTCCACCGTGATTTTGGTTGACGATGAGTGAAATATCACGTGCACCATATTTTAAATCACCGAGAGTTACTCTGACGCATTTAGTAAGTTTGTTTCTTGCGACCACTGCCAGTGTATTATTTACAGCTTCTGGTTGACCACATTCCAACTTGTGAAGACGCCCTGGAACAGCCCAGCCCACTTTCGTCCAATGGCGCCTCCTGATTTGTCTTCTATACTTCCCAATGAATGGCCAAACTCGCAACAGAATCCAACCATCTACCTCGATCAGAATACTCGGAATGTACATCGATGAAGACGGCTCGTGCAGAACCTGGATGACCAAGGTCAGCCAGCAATGCAAGGCAATCATCCATGTCATCAGAAGGATATGCAGCTCCAGAGGTGGAGCGAACGAAGGCATTGCACGTCAGATGGTGAAGACACTCATCGTATCAAAAGTCTGCTACTGCGCTTCGTATTACAACATCTCAAAAAGCCAGTGGAAAAAACTGGAAACCATCAACAGACAAGCCGCACGGGTCATTACCGGCTTACCTCGATTCACACCAATAGGGACACTCATGGAACATGCCCAGCTCAACACCTTACAAGAAACTGTAATGGTACGATCTGTCGCCCACCGTGAACGACTACAACACTCACGACCCGGCAGAACCATTCTCAGTCTAATTCAAGCTCTTAAACTCCCGCTTCCCGACTTCCCAGATAATGACCCTCCTTGGTTAGAATACATCGACCTCGTTGAAGGCAAGCCCATCCCGAAGAACGCGAGTGTCAGACATCCAGATCGTCAGACATCGCAAGCCAGTAACCACAACAAACGAATACAGGCCTGGGAAGATTCGGCGGAGAAGCTAGCCGTCTACACAGACGCGGCTTTTGCGACACTCCCAGACCAACTTGCTACGGTCGCAGTGGCAATACCAAGAAAAGGAATTATATCTTCCAAACAATTACAAAACAGCACCTCCGTCAAGGGTGGCGAACTCGGAGCGATTCAATATGCGATTGAAACAGTCCTCAACGACACAACCATTCGACCAAAAGAGCTCCACGTTTTTACGGACTCGGTAGCCTCGCTCACCGAGTGCAGAAATAGGAACAGCCCCTGCAAGAGAGCAAAATCCATAAAAAAGATGGCCCTCCAACTTTCTCTGCAAGGTACAAAAGTCCAGCTGTCCTGGGCGCCCGCCCACGCAGGCATAGCTGGTAATGAGCAGGCCCACTCTGCAGCTCGCGCGCTAATAGCTACACTCCGCGAGACGCAGAAGCCGCCCTGCCACCTCCATGATCACGGCTACGCATCTTCCTCACCCGAAGATGACGAAGACGAAGACGACTATGACCCCGACGAAGCTAAACAGCAGATCAAACTTTCGTCCCGTACTGCGCTGAAGGAACACCTTCCACCCATCTCCGACCCACTGCCGCGAGGCTTTGGGCGGAGAACGAGGGTGCTTTTAAGGCGCATTAGAACCAATACCGCCTGCACGCCGAACAGAAGAGCAGCGTGGGAAAAGGCGCGCACACCACCGACATGCTGCTACTGCATGGACCCCCAACATGCGGTCGACCTAGATCACCTGATATGGGGCTGCAAAGGCCTTGAGGCAACAAGGAAGAAGCACCTAGAGGGCGGGGTGACATCCATGGAGGACTGGGTCTTTCCCCCAGGCCCTCCAGATAAGCGATACCAAACTCTACGCACGCTTCTGGATTATATCCATGAAGCTGGCATAGAAGTACACATATAATTCCCTTCCCCCATACCGCGAGTCCAGGCCGCGATGCCATTGACTCATTCCCCTTCCCCTCTCCCTTAAAGCGGTTCAAATAAACGTTTTATACTACTACTACCATATATGGCTCTCTCCTGCACCAACCAAGGTGGCGCCCCCACACTGAAACAACGGTGGCGGCGCGCAACTTCTTGGACGGTGGTCCATATTGTATTTTCCTCCGTCCGGCAGGCCATAGCCTCCTCTATACTGACAAAGCCTGGTAAATCGCCATGACACGCGGCCGCTAAATGTGAAAAGGTAGAGCCGCAGACAAGAGTCATGTAACGGGCGCCCCGCTGCGGCGAGACGCCGAAACACACTTGTCCCGCGCGATGGAATGTCCGCTCGCTGCTTAACGTTACAGCGCACCACAAGAGAAACTCTCACCAACACAGACACACTAAAAAATATACTCACTCGGCGCCGAGTGAGTGTATATGTTTTTGAGTGTGTCCAGTTTGTGAGTGTTTATCTTGTGGTGCGCTGTAACGTTAATCAACATGAACTACCAACTCGCACTGTCAGCAGTCTTGTCCGCCCGTGGTTCTCGCGTTCCTCGGGCTATCGCTTCTTTTCTTGTCTGGTTTGAAAATCACGTTTCGGGTCCTCGCCACTGCAAAACCTGTGCGCTGAATGCCAGGCACCCCAAAAATGCTCTTGGCTACCAGGTCCTCGCGCTCCAAATCTTTGACCGGGCACTCTATGGCTCCGTCATCGAACTGCAAGGCTTTGTGAATATAGAGGAGGCTATGGGCAGGCATAGAGTCTGCGGGAGGCATTGGGGGTACTTCGGCAGACTTGCTGGCTATGATTGGCTACAATATCCACCGTTACTAGATCAATTCAGTTGAGTAACTTCCTGTGGTGTGGCGCTAGTAACCGGTACTAATATACTCACCTAGATGGCGCCACGTGTTGTTAAGTTTGATGTGTAAACAAAGGAATGAAGCAAGTCGCTTCAGTTCACTACCGGCTGCCTGCCTTGGAGTACGTTCCTCCACATGGTGTCAGAAGTGGCGGCAGCCTGCAGAACCACTCGTCTACTCCGATTCCGCCGAGGCGGTCTCGACAGCGGCAGCTCAGTGAGTTTGCGCTACGCAATGACCGGCAGCAGCGAGTCGGGGAAACCGATGGCGGCCGCACCCCCAGCTTCGTCGTGCAGCCACCGCAGTAGTTCGACATCAAGAATGCGGGTCAGTGGCCGCAATGGGTACAACGCTTCGAGGACTATTCGTTCGCATCGGGTCTCTACGCGGCAAAAGACAAAGTGCGCACACGAACTTTGCTCTACTGCATGGGACCTCAAGCACGAACCATCTTGACTTCACTCGCACTCGGGGAGGACGAGCTCGGCGACTACGCCAAGGTCAAGGAAAAGTTCGACGGCTACTTCGTGCATCCCGTGAATGAACTGCACGAAAGTGCACGGTTCCTCAGACACGCTCAGCAGCCCGGTGAGTCAGCGGACGCATTCTACACTGCTCTTTGTAACATGGCGAAGCGGTGCAACTACCGCCCACCCGAAGTTGAGGACCGGCTGATAAGGGATCGCTTCGTCGTCGGTTCGCTTGATACTAAGTTATCGGACCGACTCTGCCGAAGCTCAAAATTGACGCTCGAAGAAGCTCTCGTTCAGGTGCGTCAGCACGAAAATTCCGAAGCGGAACGAAAACTTCGTGACTCAGCGGCATCGGGGACCACTGCGTTAAACATCGATGCGGCCAAGGTGAAAAAGCACCGCCCACCGAGACAAGCGAAAGCACAGGCGACGGGCGGGTCGGTGACCTCCCTATGCATCTACTGTGGACGGTCTTCCCATTCGCGTTCTGAGTGTCCTGGGAGTCGTGAAGTTCGTGGACCACATCCCAGAAGTTCCTCTGCAACAAGCCAAGGTGGTCGTTCCGTCTGAGCTGTTTCAAGGCCTTGGTGAGCTTCCTGGCGAATACACAGTTCGTCTGCAACGGAGCTGTTCCAATTTCGTTGCCTGTTGCAAGTCTGAGTTGGACAAGATGGAAAGCTGGATGGATGGATGGATGTTAATGGCTATACCCTTTATAACAGGCGGTAGCTTGCATCGCAGCCTAAGTCTAAAAAGACAAAAACGTGATTCCTCCCACCCTTTTAAGACCAATTTTTCTCCCCCTGCTATCACCAGGCAGTGTGGGATATCACCAGGATGACCTTCGGGGGATCGGGCAAAAAAACTAAAAAACATCACCCCCCTGCCTCTTCCCCCCGGCGAGGGAGTCGCCAATTTTCCTCTGGTCAACCTTGTCGGCGTTACCCCAGCACCGGACCCACTGGGAGACAGGGTTGAGACTTTGGGCCGGAGCCACGCGGGAGGGAGTCCCAATTTTCCTCTGTCCCGCCTGCCCCCAGCTGTGCTAGTTAGTTGTACATCATTTAATTTTCCCTATATAATTCCACCAATCTTGTAATCGTCTCTTTGTCACTGTAATCCTTTTCTCCTCCGTCCTTCCATCGTCGCCTGTAAAACCCAGAGCCCCGGCCAAATCAGTCACCCCCTCAGGGAGAGCAGGGCAGAAGCCCCGTGAACTTCAAAACCAAGTGCTCTAGTGTCTCGCTATCGTTATGGCAGGCGGCACATAATGTGTCTGTCTCTGCAATTTGAGCCCTTACACGTCCTCGTCCTCAAAACTCCCGTTCTCGCCTCGAACAACAAAGCACTTCCCAGTGAATTGTCAAACAGTTTTTCCTTTCTTATGTCCTGCTTTCGTGACCTGTACACCGTTAAAGCTGATTTCTCTGCATTCTCCCCTCCCACATTTTCCTCTCTGCCTCTTTCGCCCCCTTTTTCACTGAAGTAATCTGTTCAGCCCCATCACCAGTGTGTAGGTATTTAAATGTAAGCTTTCGGGTTCGGTTTGTCCATTTTGTGTTTAGACTTTTCATGTATAAATACTCCTTCCGTGCCCACCGCGTATCATCCATTTCGGTCAACACTTTGTTCAAATTTCAACTTACTAATTGCCTCCCTGCTCTAAAAGACGACCATCCCATGTCCCCCTGTACTCCCTCATTAGGTGTTTTTCCATTATCAAAATGTAACGACCAACCAATCCCTAAATCAGGAGCCCAACGTTTCGAAACCGGTTCGGCTTCTTCTTCAGGGGCGACTATTGAGGAAAGGAGCCGCAATCTTCTTTTTCCTCTATGGCGGAGGCGAATGTGCACGATCCCATCTTCTTCCTCTTTGATCGTTTTTTGAAGACGCATGGTGGAGCCCGTTCACATACACAGATGGCAGTGCGCCAAGAGACCTATTAATGTTTGTTGGCGTGGTCTGAATGTGCCAAGATTCAAGGAAGAGCCTCCGGCGAGGATTAGTTTCGATGTCCAGGATGCGCGTGTTTAGAAAGTCAATGCGGTGGTCATTTTTTTCACAGTGTTCAGCAACGGCGCTGCGCTCTTGATCGAAGTTGCGCACATCAGCCTTGTGTTGACGAATTCGTTCATGATAGTTCTTTGTTTCCCCGATGTATGAGGACGGGCACTCCGCGCAGGGAATCTCGTACACCACACCTTGCGCTTTCTCTTTAGGGGGCCGATCTTTTGGTCGTGGCATAAAGCGTCCAAGGGTTGAAATTGGCTTGTGGGCCATCTGAATGCCCTCCTTTGCTAGCACCCGTGCCAGCGCTTCACTTGTTCCCTTGATGTATGGGACGCTGATGCGCGTGGTTGGCCGGCGTTTCGTATCAGCCTGTGACTGGTGGTGTTGTCGACTTCGGTTTTGACGACGGGCAATGCGGTGTATGAAGCTGTCCGTATATCCGTTCTTTTTGAGGTCGCAAATGATGGTTTCTTCTTCTTTTCGTCGGTCAGAATCAGTGGAGCAAAGGTTCTTTGCCCTTGATAGTAGTGTGGTAACCACTGATACTTTATGACTCGTTGGGTGGTTGGAGTCAAATTGTAAGTATCTTCCGGTGTGGGTTGGTTTCCGGTAGACTGAGAACTGAAGATGGTCTCCCTGCCTTTGTACAAGCACATCGAGAAACGGTAAGGTGTTGTTTTTTCCCGTTCCACGGTGAATTGGATGTTAGGCTCGATCGAATTGAGGTGTGTCAAAAAGTTGTCTACCTGAGACTTCTTCATGACGCAGAAGCAGTCGTCCACATATCTTAGAAACACCTTGGGGCTTGCAGCAAAGGACTGGAGAGCCTGTTGTTCTATGGCTTCCATGCACAGGTTTGCCGTGGCGACAGAGATTGAGGCCCCCATTGCGGTTCCACTGGTCTGCTTAAAGTACTCTCCTTTGAAGCTGAAATAAGTGTTACTCAGGCAGAATTCAAGGAGGCGGCAAAGTTCGTCCACGCTGAGCTTGGTCCTGTTGCTCAAATCGCTGTCTTTCTCCAGGGTGTTTCTGGCAGTCATGACTGCTAAGGAGACCGGAACGCTCGTGAACAAGGATATCACGTCAAAAGATACCAGGATCTCCTCAGCGTTTATCTGTAAATGCGAAATCTGCTCCACGAAGTCGCTGGCGTTGCGCACATATGTCGGGGTTTTCCTCAACGAGAGGAGAGATAGTGTGATCGAAGGTAGTTTGACAATGCTTTGAGCGGAGAGGTGGTGAAGTCCACGATGGGTCGGAGGGGAACGTCAGGTTTGTGTCATGTTTAGTGTTACCACACTACTATCAAGGGCAAAACACCTTTGCTCCACTGATTCTGACCGACGAAAAGAAGAAGAAACCATCATTTGCGACCTCAAAAAGAACGGATATACGGACAGCTTCATACACCGCATTGCCCGTCGTCAAAACCGAAGTCGACAACACCACCAGTCACAGGCTGATACGAAACGCCGGCCAACCACGCGCATCAGCGTCCCATACATCAAGGGAACAAGTGAAGCGCTGGCACGGGTGCTAGCAAAGGAGGGCATTCAGATGGCCCACAAGCCAATTTCAACCCTTGGACGCTTTATGCCACGACCAAAAGATCGGCCCCTAAAGAGAAAGCGCAAGGTGTGGTGTACGAGATTCCCTGCGCGGAGTGCCCGTCCTCATACATCGGGGAAACAAAGAACTATCATGAACGAATTCGTCAACACAAGGCTGATGTGCGCAACTTCGATCAAGAGCGCAGCGCCGTTGCTGAACACTGTGAAAAAAATGACCACCGCATTGACTTTCTAAACACGCGCATCCTGGACATCGAAACTAATCCTCGCCGGAGGCTCTTCCTTGAATCTTGGCACATTCAGACCACGCCAACAAACATTAATAGGTCTCTTGGCGCACTGCCATCTGTGTATGTGAACGGGCTCCACCATGCGTCTTCAAAAAACGATCAAAGAGGAAGAAGATGGGATCGTGCACATTCGCCTCCGCCATAGAGGAAAAAGAAGATTGCGGCTCCTTTCCTCAATAGTCGCCCCTGAAGAAGAAGCCGAACCGGTTTCGAAACGTTGGGCTCCTGATTTAGGGATTGGTTGGTCGTTACATTTTAATAATTATTTCCCCAACCAGACAGACTTCTGTCTAATGTTTACTTTCTAGGTGTTCTTCCATGTGCTCCCAGCGCCAATCTGCCTACGCTTCTTGTCAATTTCGAATCCTGATTGAACCTCAGATTTCATGCACAGTACTGCATTGCCAAAAGACAGTCCTGGTACCATCACTCCTTTCCGTATACCTCCTGACCACTTCATATCTGTTATAGTTCCATAGTGCTTTGAGCTTCATAATAGATGCATTTCTTTTCCCTTTTCTAATTATATTCTCCTCGTGTTCCTCTAGATATTTCCTTCCCTCATTGAACCAGACTCCCAGATATTTGTATTTTCCTACATGGTCTATTACATTGTCTTGAATCCTCGGGGTTCCCTCTTTTCATCGTTAAACGCAATTACTCCAGACTTGTCACTAATAAAACTCATGCCCAAGGTGTCCCCTTCCTCTCCATATATTCCAGCTAGTTCCTGTAATGTATCCTGGTTATCTGCTCATGAGTACTATGTCATCTTGCAGCCACATCAGTCCTGGTATTACCTGTACTACATTTCTCCCTCCCTTCCATATAACTCGCATCAAAACCTAAGTTGCACTGCTCTAATTTCTTTTCCATTTTACTGAGATATATCATGAAGAACAGAGGTGACAGTGGGACAGCCCTGCCTGAGTCCTCTGTTTATTGCTGCGGGTTGTGTAGTTTCTGCCTCCCATGTTATCACTACCTTATTGTCTGTGTACACCTGCTGAAGAAACCTAACCAAATTTTTTATCTAAATTATACTCCTTCAGCTGACCCCAGAGTTTTTTCTGGTTCACATTATCGTACGCTCCCTTGATGTCCAAATAAGCTAACCATAAAGGAGTTTGGTTCTTCATTGCTATTTCTATACATTGAGTGGTGACTGAATAAGTTATCTTCCAGGGCA
>JAZHYW010047220.1:0-16948 GCA_037355805.1 Ixodes ricinus
TCTATCTATCTATCTGGCTATCTAACCTCTTACGCCGCGGGTCGATAAATAACAAAAAAGACCGGCGCCGGCTGGGATTCGAACCGTTGACCCTTTGATCAGCAGGCAGACGCGCTAACCACAGAGCTATGAAGGCAGTCATTCACCGCACTCTAAACGGTTGTTTATATCTTTACCATAGACGCGCTTTGCAGCGCTGTCACAGCTACCGGTGCGCGCGCGTTCCATGCACGAGGGCTATTCCGCTCTCGTGAGGCTCACGCTCGCCTCTAGCTCACCCTCTCCCGCGCTCGGGAGAGGGTGATCGTAGCGGCCGTTCAGCCTCACGAGAGCGGAATGAGCCCTCGTGCATGGAACGCGCGCGCACCGGTAGCTGTGACAGCGCTGTAAAGCGCGTCCTATGGTAAAGATATAAACAACCGTTTAGAGTACCGTTGGTTGAGACTAGCTGAGACGCCAGAAAGTCTGGTCGGTACCATTTTGAGTGTTTGTGCGTATGGCGCGTGCTTTGCTCGCCTTCCTAAGTGACACAAACGCACGTGCTGGGCTGCGGAGATCGTGCGCAGGGCTGTGAAAGTGTCAACAAATTTAGAATCGCCTTAAGAGTGGGCTGGCGTATCTAGAGTGTGCCGGCCACCTGACGAACGCGCATAACTCCGCACCGTTTGATGCTATTCGCATTAACGTAGATAATCATTCCCAAAGGATGGGTTCTGCTGATTTTTTTGGAATTGTTTGTAGTAGGGCGGGGCGGTAGGGTTGTGTGCGCGCCGCGATGGGCGAGTCACGAACGGTTGCAAACGCCTGATGCAATATTCGCCAAACTTGACGGGCTGCAGCGACTTTCTACTATCCTGACGGCTGCAGCGCCGCGATTGTTCACTACACACGCAGCTTTACGAGCTCCCATTGCCGAGCCGCGCCGGTCCCAACACTACCCCGTATTCTACTACGCTGTAATTGGAATGCGGATATCCCTAAGGACGTTTAAATGGCCCAGGACACGTCATGACGTCGTGCGGCGCGGCTCTGTAAAAAGGGCGACGCTAAAAAAGAAAATCCCAGACTGCCTTGCGTACCGACGCATGCTTTTTCGTTTGCTCACATCTCGGCCGGCTACGTTAGGCTTAGGCTACGTCTGCACCGCGCCTGTGGTCTGCTTCGTCTGCCCGCTGTCATGGCTTGCTTTCGATACGATCGGCGCACTCAAAGAAGTATTGATGTGCAAGCGCAGTCGCAGCACGGCGGAAGGCAACGAACGCGAGCTGCAGGTGGGGCCATAGAGTTATTACAATAAACGCTAGAGGCTCAGCTGGCGCTAGTGTCTACGGAACTTCCGGTTGCAAATTGAAGCAGACAGCATGCAGTCTACATTTTCAGCCTCCCTGTGTATTCCTATGGGAAAACGCGCGTGAATTTTGTCTCTTCGCCGGAAAATAACATGAATAACTTTTGTCATTTCGGTTGTACCGGATAGCATGTACCTTTATTGGTATTGTGAAAGTGTAATTGCTTTAGTTATAGCATTTTTCTTTACCACTGAGCGATGTTAAACTTCGCTCTATTTCAGGCCCAAACCCCTGTTTCAAGGAAGGTATGTGAAAACGAGCGACGGTTGTAAGCAAACTAACGATCGAAAGGAATGTAGTGTGTGTTCAGGTTCGCTAGCATTTCGGTGGTGCCTATATATTGCTAATATGCCCGTCCTGTCATTGGCTCAAAATGACGTCCGTCGTGCACATCTTTACGATCGGTTAAAGAAACATTCGAACGCAAAAAATAAAGCACGTGAGCTACGAAAGGTATGTCTTTTTATTATTTCCCATGTCGGGCAGTTTTTATCGGGCACCTGCTCTCTGGCTCCCCTATTTGCAAAGATTTGGAGCGTGCGGGTGATGCTTTGAACCATTTGAACCCAGAACAAGCATCTTCGCAGTACTTATTTATTGCAAAATGTGACTATATTACGTGACTATTCAATTCATTTTGATCTTCTGCAAGCACAAGGAGTTACTTATCCAGTGTTACTGCGTAGTTCTTGCCGTCTCTCTCGGTTTTCTACATGTCCTTCGCTTGTTTGGCACGTATATCCCCCATGTTGGAAAGCGTCGACGGCGTGTTCGCGCTAACAGTGTCCGACAGTGCACAAAAATACACGTACGAAGCCGTTTTAGCACCGTTTTTAATGCGATGAATTTGAAAGAAAAAACGCCGTAACTGACCATTTATTTTGTCTGCGTGACTGAGAAATGTTCCAATGTGCCTAGTACGTACAAGTTATTCGTCATATTTGCTCTTATAATCGAGCGCAGAGAGAAAATGCACTCGCTTTTTTCCCATAGGAATACATTACCGGAAGTCAAATTTAGACTGCTTGCTGTCTGCTTCAAAATGCAACAGCACACTAGCGCCAGCTGAGCCTCTAGCGTTTATTGTAATAACTCTATGGGTGGGGCATCTACGGTTGGCACCAACGTTACTAGATCCAACTCAGTTGTGGAACTCTGTTCCCGAGGGGGTCCCTTTACGTGGCGCCTGTCAGAGGGCGCGCGCTCCGCATTAATACTCGCTATCATCATCATTGACGGTGCGGTTCTGGCCTTTAGTTCTGGCTTAGAGAGCTTACAGTTGACTGCAGCAGACGACTTTCAGATTGTTTCTGCTGCTGTTGGTAGTCACATATTCAAAATCAGGTACTTTTTTAACCAATAAAGCATTGAATCTCTGTTCCTGTTGACCCTAAACCCTATTTGAAGTATCGTCTGCAATGGACGCAAAATATTGATGGCGCGGGCAAGCGAACATTCCCTCGGTCGTCCGCAACCACCGCGACGGGGACGGCCGCGCGCATTTCACACCTCGGAAAAACAACGCAGAGAAGCTTATAACAGGGCATGAAGGTTCACACATTGCTCAAAACTTGTGAAGCGACAATATGTGAGTCTACAATCTTATCAGAATATGCCGGTGGCGTGGTCCGCCCCGGAGTGTCAATATCGTAAACGGTCGGTGCGAGGTACTCAGGCGAGATATTTCTTCGAAGTTCCTTTGGACGAGAAACGACACGACACGCCTTATGGGCGAGAAACTTCCCTTGGCGAGACCTATCGCACAAGGACTCCCTCTGTGATTTGCACTTTAGGGAAAAGGAGATTCTGACGTACTTCGAACACGAGATTCGTGGAGAAGTCGTCCTATCGCCACGGGGTAAGTGGAGTCTGAAACCCGACTCCGCCCCAAGCGTAGTTGCGACCTATCCGGAACATTTGCCGCGTTCGGAAAGGAAGCCTGAAAACAAGATGTCCCCTGAGTCTCCTCTGTGCGAAGATGTCCTGAATGTCCGACCAGCAATGACATTGCCCTGGTAAGACTGCACATCTACTACTACAGTAGAAACTCGCTTTGATTGTAATCACCGGATTGTAGTGGCGCCGACGAATTCGAGTTATTTGCAACGCTTCACACTGTCAGTACAGCTAAGGCAGCAGCATTTTACAGTAATACAAGGCGTATGCCAGTACGGTCGTAGCGCTTATCATGCTCAAATTGTATTTTTTTTTTTACTGGCGAGAGGGCAAAAACTAACCGAAAACCATGTTGAACCTAGAAAGGAGTCGGGACTCAAAAGGAGCCGCGGAGAAGTAGCAGACGAAAACGCGTGAATTAATGCACCGGCAACGCCACCTCGCTGAAAAAAAAATTGAACACGGTTTTGGATTTTTTTAATGTACAGCGTCTATGGGAAGTTCTATAACTGAGTTGATCTAGTGACGGTGGTTGGCACTGCAAGCGAGGGACGCCCGCATGTCACGCGACGTATTTTGAAACCTTTAAGCTGGCATCGCTGCGCCCGTGTCCCCGTATGGCTTAGGGCCTCCCTAACGCTGTGGCCTCCTATTCTATACAGCTCCCCTACTATCTGTGACGATACGAGCTATGGTATACGGGCGCAGACGCGAGAGCGCATATAATTGCCTTTCACTGGGTTCGACATGCGCATGCAGTTTCCGGGGATCATTTCACTAATGCGTTGCTTCGCTCAATACATGCGATTCCATTCATCAACCGGCAGATCTCAGTGGGATTTGCGTCCACCCCATGAAATATAACCTTCGGGAAACGAACGTATAAAATGTTGGTATCATCTTCGAGCTCGACTAAAAGGGTTCCTTCTGGAATAGGATTCGCCCCTAGGATGTTTTCTATAGAACTTTATCTTTTAGGATGATCTGCTTAGAGGTTACGTTTGGACGCCTTTTTCTGCAACCCACCGCGGAGGTTCGCCCACGTTTTACTTCCTGCGCTATAAAACAGACGTCCACATAAGAGGACATGAAACTTTATTTTTATCAGTCACTCCATTCACCTTTTAATGGCTGGTAACTTAAAGGGAAACTGATGCGGCTCTGTATCGGAGAAAAAAGGACTCTTAAATCCTCTTCATTTGGCCTCCAGAATCACGAATATTGATAATATTGTGCAATTTGTTGCAGGGAGGCTGCATAAAATCATTTTCAAAGTGCCGATGAATCCCCTCCTTCCCAGAGCGTGGGGTCATATTAGGAGTTCTCGGATTCTCCGCATTCGCGCATCTTGAGCGCCTATCAAATTTATGCACGCGGAATCTTGCTATTTTCAGAAACATCAGAAAAAGACGTGACGACTGTTGTCGGTGGGGGGCATATACCTGGCAAGCTTGAAATTGCACGCGTTTCCCACACGCATGCTTGGCGGTCGAAAGATTCTAGTATGGCGTAACGACTGGTCGGAGGTTTTTCGTGTTTTCTCGCGTTTAGTTACATCTTCAAGGAAAAGGAAAGTCATACTCAAATTCACGGGATAAAAACACTTTAAAATTCACCTCTAACTCGTTTGTTTGTTGTTTTATTTAATAAAATTTCTTTAGATTTAAAAAAAAACTTATCTAAAATAAATCTTTGACTGGGTCGTTAGCCTTTGCTGATCACGTAAAGAGGCGACCATCTAGGCCATATGCTCAGTTCAAAATACACTCCGACGCCTAATACATGTATCCCACTGAAGTGTGAACGAATAGCTCATGACTATAAGGTAATTATGTTTTCTTTTTTAATAGTGATACTGATTTGCAGGAACCAATAGCTCATGAATATTAGATAATTAGGTTTTCTTTTTTAAAAAGTGATACTGATTTCCGCAACCCCAATTTTGAAAAAGCAGTCGCCGTCAAGAGTGTTATAGTCGTCGCCTTCTAATAGAGGTTTCATTAAAATCTGTTTCCCACACAAGCAAACCTAAATAAAATAAAATAAATCTTCGCAGAATTTATTTTTATGTCTTTTCGGGCGAGGTCTGCCATAAAGATTCTTCTAATTCGCTGTCGTCGTTCACGAAAAGCCATCCTCTCCACCCGCGTGCCGCTTCTATTCTGGAGGGAAATTCATTCGCGAGCGTCATATTGAGTGAAGAAAATTGGGTGATTCTTTATACCCACCTCGAACAGTGATATAATCGTTACTTTTTCTGCCGATAATAAAAACCTCTCACACACTTGGATGGCTCGGAAGAAACGAGATAAAAGGACGACGTGTGATCCCGAATGTGCCAAGGGGACCCAAGGGGACGGCCAAAATATCGCTACAGCACGACGCGTGTTAAAGACTCGACTCGTTTTAACCTAGAGAGGAGGGAGACAGAAGGACAGGACAACACGAATCTTCAACCTATATCTGAGGTTTCCACAAAACTCTGGGTTGTGATCCATGGCGAGAACTTCGAGTCAACAGTCGACATCGAGTCCTGACTCCCGCTGAAGCAAGAGTCGATGCTTCGTCTCTGGGCCTCAAAGAGGATTCAACTAGTGCAACTCTCGCGTACCAATAAAGGTATGGGCGTCTTCGGAACTTGGCCCGACTGCTTCAAGAGGTGATCCTCGTGGAACTGTTGCCGGTGGCCATGGATCGGAAAAGAAACTAATTTGTAATTCGTGTCATGTATGGCTCTCTAATTCTGCCATTCGTGTGTTGGAAAACTTGGTCTAAGTTTTGTTTGGACATTAAAGCTTCTGAGAGTGAATATTATGGCTAATATTCATGAATCGGCTCACAGAGTTCTGTCTTACGATGAGCGGTTAATTTTTATAGATCAGTCGGTAAAACGGCGAAGTGATGTAGGAATAGTTCGTATAGGTTTGAGAGTAGAGTTTTAGGAACCATTCGAGAGTGAGAGACGAACTGGATAGCTCTGGTTTAGAGTTGTTGCAAACAAATATGTCGGGGAAAATCAGCGTTCTTTCCTTCCCGTT
This sequence comes from Ixodes ricinus, assembly GCA_037355805.1. Classification (NCBI taxonomy): domain Eukaryota; kingdom Metazoa; phylum Arthropoda; class Arachnida; order Ixodida; family Ixodidae; genus Ixodes; species Ixodes ricinus. The sequence continues at coordinate 6,284 of JAZHYW010047220.1, forward strand.
CTAATTTTAAAAGAAAAAAGTAGACTCCATCGCCGGTTCTCTTTTTCAGCGTTTTGGAGGTTCTCCAAAAACCAGCCGGTTAGCAATAACGAATTTTTTAGGGATTGTTAACTTTCCTCAGTGGAAAACAAGGTACGGAGTGCGAAAGAAAGCTCCTTAAGCGTGAAGTTCTTACTGAAGGACCACAATATTTATTTGCATTTCTGATCTGGTCGACACCGCGGTGGGCACGACACCACCGCCGGAATGTATTTCAAACACTTTGTTCATTCCCAGGTTGCTGTGGCTGCCACCTGTGCTCTGCTCTTTGGTCCGCCGATCTGGTAGGCGCCGTATCCCGTGTTCTATCGTAACGGAGAAACCCCGCCACTTCTTCAAAACTTCGGCAAGCCATCGTCAACTTCAGCTGGATGCCTCCCAGGAGTCTGGCAATAAGGGCAAGCCGGACAAGCGTATCTACTCGGAGCGTCTCTTCAAAAACGGGCACAACCGTCTGAGCACCTTGGGCATGACACCACCATCGGAATGTGTTTAAACACTCTGTCCCTTCTCAGGTTGCTGTGGAGTTCACCCAAGTTGCTGTGGTATCGAGCAATTTCTCTGACTAGCATGCCAAGCAAACTAATGACGCATGCTTTATTTTCAAATATCATGGATCACCTGTCAGCAAACAACCTTCTCTTTGTTAACCAGCACGGTTTTCGACGGTCACATTCTTGTGAATCCCAGCTTTTTGAATCAATAACTGAGATATACAGCAACTTACATTTTAAAACGGAGACCAATGCATTTTTATTGACTTTCAGAAAGCATTCGACAAGGCGCCGCATCATCGACTAATTCTAAGTCGAGCCATCTGTGATAAACTAGATATCGAATTCCCTTTTCCATCACTCGTAAAGTGTCTGTTATGATTCCAAATGTTCTTCGCATGAGAAAGTGCAATCCTGCGTGCCGCAGAGGACCGTGCTGGGTCCACTGATTTTTCTTTTTTTGCACATAAACAATTTACCCAATTGTATTCGTCGAACCATCCGCCGTTTGTACGCTGATTATTGCGTGGTATACAGGAAAATACTGTGTATTTGTGATTGCATCCAACTTCAAAATAACTTACTGACCTTATAAACCTGGTGTAAAAAGTGGCAAATGCAGATCAACATCTCCAAGCTAAAATTCTCAAATTTCAGACCTAAGCGACGAAGTTTCACGTTGCTTTCCTACTCTCTCTTTGATACACCCATTGAACATGTGCACATATAAGAATATTTCAGGGTTTATTCCACGTCAAACTTATCATGGGAAGCTCATATCAAGATCGTCATTGCAAAACTAAACCAAAGTCTCGGTTTTTTTAAGACGATCACTCCACATGGCCTAGCTGAAAACAAAACTCGTTTTTTCCACCACCCTTGTTCGCCCGCAGGTCGAGTACGTATCTATAATAAGGAACCCCCACCAGGCTTATCTAATACAAAAATTAGAATCAGGCCAAAACAAAGCAACGAGGTGTATTCTTAAAAACTACAGATGCACTAGTATTACTAAGCTAAAAAAGAACTCAGCCTTCCACCGCTCGAGGACAGAAAACAAGTTTCATTGCATATTTGTATTACCAATTCCCATTAAACAAAATAATTGTACTGACCTGCAGCGCATCACATTTCCCCTCGTATAGATCATTCTCAAATACTTCATTTGGTCACACCAAGAACAAATCTTTTCAGACACTCTCCACTTCCATTATCAATTTCAGAATGGAACTCTCTGCCAGAACATATTGTAACAATTCAAAAACCATCCGATTTCAGAGCAGCACTTGCCACTTTTCTTAATACTTAGCAACCTTTACCTTGTGTTTTTTATATTTGTTTAATTGTTATTGCCCCCCCTTATCTAACGCCCTACGGGCACTTTAAAGAAACAATAAATGAAATGGAAATGTATGAAATGGTGGTTAGGATGGATCATGGCAAAAGGTTGTTTCCCCGTTTATACAACAAAGGTTTAGTATGTATGATACCTCTAGCCCACTTTCGTTTGGGGCTGCTGACCAGTTGATAACTGAGATTCAGCCTCCTTTCTATTGTAAGTCGGTCGTGAGCTTTTCTCTAGATGTTAAGGATTTGTTTTATTCCTTAGATCACCATACGCTTCTTCAGTGGTTCAGGGACATATGTGAACTGGATTTGATGCGGCTTCAATTGAATTCGGGAATTGACGTTCGTAGCTTTTTGAATCTTGTTTAGTCCTATTTCTGGTCCTAAAATTTGGGATAAGTTATAATCAGCAAAAAAGAGGGATTTACGTGGCTCTCGAATAGCTCCTGTTCTGTCAAAAATCTTCCTTCGAGTTATCGACATTCTGATGTGCAGTCCATTGAAACGGTTGCGGAAGGTACAGCAACTGTTCGCATGGTATGTGGACAATATTTTGGTTCATTTTGATTATTCGTCTGTTGGCGAAGAATGAAGGAAGGCTTCTGCAAGCCGCCCCTGAGTTGACTTTTTCAGTAGAAGCACATGAAGTCTAGTTGCATTCTTTGGGTATTTGTTTTCTAGCTGATGATGGCCTTTGTTTTGAATTTGGTAAAAACAGATTCGAGGTCATTGCTCTATAGGTTGCGTTGTCACTTTAAAATTGTAAAGCGGGAGGTTGTCAAGTCTGTGCTAATGAACTCAGTGAAGTTTTCTTGTTCTCGCCGTCTGGGTGCCGGCTTTGAGAAACAGCTTCATAGATTGTTCTTCCCTGACTACAGCAGGGAGTTCGTGTCTTCGGTCATTTATCGTTTGCTAACAAATTCTAAACTATCGAAAGATGTCGGAGTAAAGAAATAAAGGCTTCTTTGTTTGGCTTTTTTTATGTCTCCCATAACCTTAAGGCACTAGCGGGGAAGTTTGGTGTGGCAGTCGCTTTCAAACCCGATTTTCGGCTCGTCCGGCTTGCACCCTTTTCGTCACAGAAGGCTGGTTGTAAGAAAAATCATGAAGACCCTTTGGTAAATTGCGATCAAGGTGTAGTGCGAAAGATTTCTATGAAATATGGTCCTTGCTTTATGGGTCACACGGCTATATGTCCTAATGATAGGTTATTTGAACAGAAACGAGCGGTGAAAAATAAATCCGAGGGCTCCGAATCAGCGAATCATTTTTCTTCCTGTAGCAATTGTGTCGTTGTTTTGGAAAATATTGTACTGCTTCACAGGGAAAGGGATTGTTACGAGCAATTAGTGAAAGAGTCGTTGATGATTGATAAGCACGCTTATTGTTTTAGCAACATATCCGTTTCTCTTGAGTTTTTTGTTACCTCATTTCTTTTGTTGCTCATTGGGCTGTTCACTTTGACTCTGTTTTCAGTTGTTCTTATCTGTGTCACGGATCAATCTGTTATCTCCTGGTTGCGGAGTCTTGGTTCGATGGTTGATGCGTACCCTCTTTGGGGACGTTTATATTGGTCAGACTGACGTGATGTCAACGTTTTCATCCGTGTCTTCTTTTGGTCTTTTCGGGTTATTTGTCTTGGTTGTCTATTTAAGGTTGTATTTTGTGAAATAAAACTCAGGTGTGTTGAAGATTCGTGTTGTCCTGTCCTTCTTTTTCCCCACTCTCCACGGTTAAAAATACCAGTCCTCAAGCAGCTCGCCTGCAAAGTTGCATTAAGTTCATTGAACTTCAGTGGTCATAAACGGCACTTTTAAAAATTGCCCATCTAGTGAGGAGAAGAATGACCTCTTGCGATGTAAACGTTCATAACGTCGTCGCAAATCCCTGGGTGTTTTTTCTGTTTTTTTTTTTTGCGATTAGTGAGTCGGTAAGTATATAGATGCTATTTGCGACACAGTCACATTCACCGCCCCATCTACCGGCCGCGTTATCCACCATCTGGTGCGGTCGGCTGGGATTCTTGCTTCGCTGTGTATAGCCGAGATAGAAAGCAAAGGAATGTTAACAGAGATGCAAAACTCATCTCGGTTATTCTTCTGGGAAATGGACCCAAATTGACTTGGTGCCGAACAGTGGAACGACATACCCAGCTCATTCCAGGCACCCTAATATTTGCCAAACAACAGGGAAATCGGATCCCAACAGCGGGGATTTTCGGCAGGAGGAAATCAATATCACAGTGCGGAAGGCAAACCGGGAAAGCAGAGCACCATCCTCCTCGGATGAAACGAGATACAAATTAGAAGAGTCCTAGAAGAGAAGAAAGAAAAGGGAAATGACATCGAGCCTCCCATCCATCTGCGACAGCTATTCACGTACTTTTCAAGGTGGTGCGCAACACTGTCGGAAAGAATCAGAGTCTGAGGTAAGAGAGGGAGAACAAAATCATGAGCCATTTCACTCGTGAAGGGCGATGACCAGCGAAACTCTTCAGCACACGACACAGACGTGACACAGCATTTTGAACAAAGATACGAACACATTTATTGATCGGTGGTCATCGTGACGAAAGCTACGCACACACATGTATTGTTGTCTTGATCGGTGGTCATTATTTGTCTTGATCGGTGGGTTGTTATATGACTTCTCTTTCTTCCTTTCCAAGCTGTCTGTCCAGAAAGTCCCTTTTGAATTTAGCGTTCGCTCCATTAAAGTTGTCCAATTTAGCAGCATGGTACCTGCGTCTTTGTGATGCGTTCTCCGCGCCGCAACGTTCGTTGTCTTGTCTGGTTTGCCACATGCGTTTGGCGTTTTGTGCACGATCTTCATCGGTGGTGTTTGCCACCCGCCGCCGCCGCTGACATTTTCGATGCCGTTCCCGCCATTGCTCTTTGTAGGCGCGTTTCTCTCCGGACTATACGCGGCCTCCCCATTAGGACAAGAAGAGAAGTGAAATTGAAAATGGAGAATGGACTTTCGTCGTGAAATACTACCGAGACTTTTGTTGGGTACGAAGCTTGTTATAACGATATATACTCTACAAAAAACCGAGACAAGGGAAAATGAGGCGACAAACAAAACAAGACTTCGCTGTGTTTGGAACTTCTTTTTTTTTTAAGTATGAACCTTCACCAGCTAGCCTGCGCCACAACCCTTATTTCGGGTTTTAACGACCTTTTTTGTTGCAACCAAGTTCCACAAAACCTTCTTTCGGGGCCTTGATTTTCGGTTTGTGGGATGTCGGATAATTTTTTCAGGGTTCGCTTGATAGCCTGACTTGCGTCAGGCATTTCGACGGCTACCGGGGACTCATCGGGTGTTGAATTATCATCCAAACTGCTCCTCACTTCAATTTGAGGCTCTAGTGAGCATGAGGTATCCTTCTCGTCTGTCGTGACAAATGTATTTTTTGTAGTGTTTTCATCTTTACCAGCCTTTCGGTCTAGTTCTTCGGATCAAAAATGCCGACCGTTGCATACAAAGCTGAGATATGCAGGAGCGATGCTGGTTGCTGCGGTCTCCGTCTGGTCAGCGTCGATGGTCGTTTCATTCACCGGGTCAATTTCTTGACGTCTGACAGCTACTGCGTAGATCTTCATGCAGTCTTCTGTTTCAAGTCCCAAGCGATGACACTCAAAAAACACGGCACACGGCGGTCTCGTCGTATATGCCGAGCAGACATGTACACGTTACCCGAAAAAGTAACTAAATACCGTTACTCGTTACTCGCTGAAAAAGTAACTAAATACGTTACTCGTCACCGATTCTCAAATGAAACGCGTGAGTTACCTCAAAAGTAACGAGTTACTTTCCACGTTACTTTGACACGACTGTTTTTGTTTCATGGTTTATTGTTTTCTTTTTAGTAGTCATTTGTCGAAGTTTTCATCAGTTACGTTTCGCCGCTTCCTTTAAAATACATCTCCGGCGACGCTGAAGCGCCGTTCTACTGACGCGCTCGAAGGAACGGCAGTGTTGTGCTTCAGGAAGAGCTGGTGAATCTTCGGGAACTGCGCCTTCATTGAGGACAGCGGGGAATGTGTTATGTGCCTTCCCGTGTTTGCAACCTCCAGGTTTACGTTCGGTCCGTACCCGGTTGTAGGAGGTTCAACCAACGAGCCTTATCTGTTCGTTGGGTGGAGGACATTCCCAGCAGTAGAGTTAAATACAGCAGCGTTTATCGCTGGACACACCAGTCGAACTGTTCGACTGACGTGTTCGGCATAAATGTTGCTGCACTGTCATACTGTTTAGTGATTTTTCGGGTTGCCCACCTACCGTCCTCGCAAAGGACGCATACTCAGGCTAGAATAAAAACAAGGCCGTTTAAGCGGTGTTGTACAGGTTACTTCTCAAAAGTAACGAGATACCGTTACTCGTTACTTGGCCGTAAAAGTAACTAAATACCGTTACTCGTTCCTTTTCTACAAAAGTAACTAAATACGTTACTCGTTACCGAAAATAGTAACTAGGTACAAGTAACTCGTTACTTGTAACGCGTTACGTACATGTATGATGCCGAGTATGCTTACAGCGCAAACATAACGGTGCGCGTCCAGGGATCACAATCAAACAGTTCGCTCTAAAACATTATAACTGGTGCGGGAGGCTGTCGACTGTTGTCCCCTTCTGGAGAGTGAAGCGCACAAGGCTTGTCGCAGACTCGAGTTCCATGAAGCTTTCGATCATCCAGGTGTCACTCGTTACTTCTGTAGCTTTACCGAAAGGCTCCAACGCGTACCGCGTCGTTCGACACATAGAATGGGATCCAATGAATCTTGACTCTAACTTCAGCGTTTCTCAAATCAATGGCTAGGCGTGGCCTGTCCTTCGTCCTCCCGGAGCCCCGCTTTCATTAGGTTCATTACAAGACCCGTGTTAGGTTTTCCCACAGCTCTACAAACGCGCGTCCAAAATAATCCCGCCCTTAGTATTCCCCAATTGTAATCCCGAACCGCGAAAGGCGCCACCACCTTTAATTATCGCGCAAGGCGCTGGCAGGTTTTCGAACATTGTGGCGTAGACTTTAAGCAAGTACGGCCTCATTAGGAAAATAAGACAGATTAATGGATAAAACTTTGAAATTATAACATCCGTGGTTGTTCCCTCGACGCGTGCGCTGCGCTTAAAATCTTGCCAATAAAAAAAAGAGATTACAGCGATTCTTTTAATTCCGAAAATAAAATATGCGTCGCCTAACGCTCATTTTCCGACCAAAGGTAGCGCTATAGGTTCGAATTAGATGCCAAAGTTTCAGCACGAACCGATATTTTATTCAAAAGTTAATAAGTGAGTTTTTGAAAATTTCATTGGGAAAATGGGGCACCATTTCGCCCGTTTTCGGTTTCTGGCGCCAAAGAGTTCTATGTATTCGAAAGCTCCGTCGGCCGCTATTTTCCAATTTAAAACTTTAGAAAAATCACTTATAACTTTTTAATGAAAATACCGGTCAGTGCCGAAGTCTTGACATCTGGTTCGTACCTCTAGAGCGCCACATTTGGGTGGAGAATGACCATTCGGCGATGCGTAGTTTATTTCTCCGGTGAAAGAAGACATTTGAAATATTTTAGGGGTCACCCTGTATATACACGTCCTTTTCTTTCGCTTGTCGTTGCTGTTGTTTCTTTTGATTGATTGATTCTGTTAGAGCGACGAAAAAATTAAAAACGACTTATGATAAGCTTAAAATTGCATACCGTACGTTGAGAGTGCGTTACGCGTGATCAGACTTACGAAGAAGCGACTGAACTTCTGACGCGTGAGAAGCTACACCGCTGCGTCGGCCTCTATACATCGGTATGTTAAAGAGACCGTGAAACGCTTTGTTCATTCTTAATTAAATAGTGTCCTCAAATGATCCCGAATGTCATTAGAACACCAAAAACGAGAATTCTACTTGGCCGGTGTACAGCCATTGCTAACCTGGTCTCTAAAGGCCGGTTCAGACTAGTCCAGACATTTGCGTTTGAGTGTGGTTGACTGCGTTGCGTCGAGAACCGAAACCGAGTCACCGGCATATCTGTGATTCATATGAAGCGTGGAATCCAATTCAAGGAATCATCTTGGCAAGCGATATAAGCAACAGGGATGTCCTGGTTTCTCGCCAACCGCAACGCAGTCAAACGCAGTCAAACGCAGTCAAACGGAACTGTCTCAACCAGGCTTAAGATGCAATCGCCCGTAGTAGGGATTAAGAACACCCTTTCAATGAAACATTACTCGCTATCTCGATGCAATGTTTTGTAGACTCGCGACGTTCTCAGTTATATGGTGTCCGATATATTCCGGTACATTCGAAGCTTCGGTTCGCCATCGTAAAACGTTATTCGCAAAACTGGCGAATCTAATTGCAGCTGGCTACGTTTTTGGGTGGCTCACCTAGGTGACGGAGGAAGTGACGTTCACCATCCGCGAAAGGTCCTAAGCTTTCTTTCTTAAATGATGTCCAGACGATCCAATGATGTACAATGCTATTATCTATACGTTCCCACAAAGCCGACTTCGGGGACTTAACGGCGGAACAGAATTGGAACGTGGTCATAATGATAATTGAATCTCGGCAGCGCTCCACGTGCCTGATTATTGAGACGTCGACGGAAGCGGCCGCGGCGCCAAATAGATGTTGGCAGTACTGGTCTTGCCGCGCGCACATCGCTTCCCTCGATGAGAACGGCCGCGGCCGCCGGTAATAGCTCTTCATTGCGCGGGAATCACGAACCGATAGTCGGAAACACGCGTCGGACGGAGGATGCGTCCAACATTCGGGCGAAAGTTGCTTGTAATGAGTTCAGCAAAGTTTTAGTCGCGTTCCCCAGAACGCATTGAATGGATTGGCTTGCGAAACATTGTCTACATAGGAACGGGTGTATCACGAATCCGGGATAATAGGGTAGTGTAATTAGCTAAGGACTTATTTCGTGCGCGCTCGGTCCGACACCAGTTCGCTGTTAGTTCCCGTCTGCCCCTCGCAGGAATCACTCTCAAAACGTTCCTGCGCCACTACATTTCCACAAACCACACGATGAGCCATCAGCGTGATGTGCGGAGCAAACCAACCAATTACGAGGCGAAAAAACAAAGCGATTCGCGTGGTCAAATCAAATGTGCGTACGAACAACACGTCGATGGCTACGTTTACATGGATGCGACTGTAGCGCATTGAATTGAGAGGGAACCAATCACACGCACCCCATCCCCCTGCATCTTCCTCTTCTGCGCAATCAGAATAATCATATATCGATGTGATGCGCTATCCATGAATTCGAGGTTATTTTTATTCTCGCAGAACAAAACAAATTACACTTTTGAGTCAACCCGTCCTTCGGTTCTGGTTATTTCGTGGATTTGTTACATTTGCTCCGTAGACTACTGTAATATACCCTTTCACAAATGCAGTGTCATATAGTGGCTCAAAAATCAGTCTACATTTTGTATGTTCACGGAGGTTAAAATTGAGTACGTATTCGGAAACGGCGGACGTACGAATATGGTGGAAAGTTGGGCGAGTTGCTAGTACACGATTAACAAAAAGTTAAACAGCGCAAAAAAAAAGGAACACAAGAAGACGTAGTGTACAAACACAGCGCTCTGTTTGCACACTTTGTCTTCTTGTCATCCGTTTTTTTTTGTGTATGTTTTTTCTGCGCTGTTTTATTTTTGTTAATTAAGACGTACTAAAGTTATGGTTTTCGTTGCTGTAGAGGTATTTCTCGAGTTGTTTCACTTTCGATTGTGTCTACTACAGATCTGTACGAGCCGCTTATTTGAGAAAAACTATCCATACAATTCACTGCATTCTCTTGTCATGAGCTCTCGGGGAAGTTCCGAAGCCGAACATTTCAAGGATTTAGATTACACCCCGCCTCCCCCCCCTCTCTGTGCGTAGCTCATGGAACCTTCTAAGTCTCGTCACGGTGACATCAAACAATACAGCGAACTACACTCTAAGAAATGCCTGCGCGTCTACCTACCCGCAAAACACTCAAGAGCCAATCATTGCGATCTAGGATATCAGCTCAGCGAATGATGAGGCGGAGCATCCGTTTTGACCTAAAAATGAGGTCTGCGCTGTGGCATTACGCAATGCAAAGCGTAGTGCTTCCTTTGCGCAATGCCACAGCGCAGACGAAATTTTAAGGTCTAAACAGATGTTCCGCCTCATCATTCGCCGAGCTGATTTTGTAGATAGGAATGATTCGCTCTTTGAGTGTTTTGCGGGTAAGTATAGACGCGCAGGAATTTCTTAGAGTGTAACGTCTGGAATGTTCAGGCACCGCATCGGTGACTGTCTTCAAATTCTTTCTTCGCCAGCCATCAAAAGGCCGCCATTAGCATGTACAGAGCGATATGCACTTAAATGATGATAGTTATCGAAGTGACCAGACTAGAATTTCGGAAAGGTTCTATTGGCCCGCTGTGTGTTCCGTTAAAAAGTGGCCTCGTGGGCGCTTTTCTTTTTATGTGGTAGATGTTATTAACACGTCGCTCAAAAGCAAACTTGGCGTTCAACTTTAATTTACGGCCGGGATTTTGTTTTTTGCGTCTATATTTTTTGGCATTTTAAGAAACGCTGGACGCGGCTCAATATGTTCGCCTTTCTTGCCTCATGATTGGTTCTGTGTCGATCGTATCACCTAACGCCGCAATCTGATTGGCCACGAGGCGATAATAAGATGCTCACGATTCGCCACGCCCCGCCTTTCATAAGCTGTCAGCGACGATAAAGGAACTCCCCTCATCTAAACCTTTCACTTCTCATCCGTCATTCCCAATCACGGTTAAA
>JAZHYW010047221.1:0-19947 GCA_037355805.1 Ixodes ricinus
TGCATAACCTTTCCCTTCCACAAACACGACAGGTCACACAACGTTTGTGACCAGCAGGTTAACTATTGGGTTCGAACCCCACCCATTCCTGTTTCGATTCGAACTAGCATGCTACCGCTGTGCAATTGTGTAATCACTCCTGTGTGATGGACGTTAAATACTGCAGATTTTCAGTCATACTGAACTGGCCTAATTTCCCGTCTGCAAGCCAAGCACCAGAACGCGATTTCAAAGACTGCTATAGTTTCCAGGTTTCTAAACCTTTATACACTAGATTTAAATTTGGGAAGTCGAGGGTCACTCCAAAGAGGGAAGGGGCACCATGTGTCTGACAATTCCGCGAGCACGAAACTAAACAAAAAAAGTGAAGAAACAACAAATAAGGCGGCGGGGCGTATAATTCAACTTCCAAGATGGCGGAAGAGACGGAAATAGATTTTCCAGGATTTTCCTCGCGCCTCCTCGCTGACGCTGGTGGGTGGCTTGAATTAATTCGCCGGCTACAGATTCGAAGCGGTCAGGACAGGATCATATGGAGCTGATGGAGATGTTGTTGCGTTAAAGAAACGAGCATGCGGACTTTTTAAAAGTTGCGGAAACACAACAGAAATTGCGGAAACTTTGTGAAGCGCGAGCGCGCTTGAAAGGCCAAACTCGTCATCGTGTGTAAGAAGAAAAAAATTGAGGGTGATGACGATATTGTGGTGTTCGCGCTGTGCCTGGCCACCAGTTCTAAGAAAGAGCAGCGGATGTACGACAGACTCCTGAAGAGCAGCGTCCATGTCTCTGCATCAGAGGCTCGCAACTGACTGCGCACCGGGTCGGTTTCAGTGCATTGCAACACGAGATAAACTTGCGCACGGTTACTAATAGGCAGTTTTTGCGTATCGTGACCCCGCAGGCTACCGCACGGTGCGGGACTGCAACAGGAGGCTCGAACTGCACCAGTGGCGTATCCAGAAATTATTTTCGGGGGAGGGGGGGGGACTGCAGTGGCGGGGGGTATGTCAATGACTTGGGGTGCGGAGTGGGGGGGGAGGGGGAGGGTCAAATTCTCATAATGTATTTTATAAGGTCGGCTGAATTTCGGGGGGGGGGGGGGGGGAGGGGCTGACGCCCCATAAGTTTCCCCCCTGGCAACGCCACTGGGCCGCCCATTCGAAGCCATGATTTTCGGGGGCGCCAGGAGCTTTGCCTTACCCATAGTATAGCTGCGGTAACGCCATTTCTAAAATTACCTTTAAAGACTTCGCCGTGCTTGGGGTTTTGTTGATTTATATTGGTCTGTCAAAAAGAAATATTAGAATATATGCGTTGCACAAATTCGGTGTACCGTGTTGTGTACCGTAGCGTCACGATCCGCCTCACCAATACAGCCAGTTCTTAGCCCTCGTCAGAAACGCCCATGGCTAACACTTAAAAGATACTGCGCACATTTGTTTATTTGCCTTCGTAATTACCCAAAAGAAGGTACGCGCAGCCGGACTTTGAAAGTGCTTGGAGCAAACGGCTATGCTCCTTGTCACGGCGGTTCAACGCGTAGAACGCGAACCCATTCCCGATGTCTGTCGCTCGACACACCGTTGCGCAAGCTTGCAGTTGTCTCCAATACTTTCGGAAAAGAATCGATTTTTGTAGGTTGTACGCAAAAGCTATGCACTACTAGCGGGAGCTTTTGCCGTCACGTTGCGCCCAGCCTGAGCTGAAGACCGCTGGACCAGAATATCCGCAGTCCCCAGTGAAATTAGACTTCCGGGTCCCTTCGTTCAACGCTGATCGTAAACGGAACACAACAATACATCGCACTCGCTTTTTGCATTAAAAGTGCGCTGTGCATGAACACGCCGACCGAAACCATGCGGTAACAACCGCATCAAGACGTATACAGTCCCTGGTCCATGCCACTGGCTCTTTCGCAGTCTACGCTCCTCTGGTTCTTTGTTCGTCCACGAGAGGGCGAGCGGCGGGCCGGAGTTGCAACTTGCAAGTACTGCCTTCCTCTTCAGCGCTTGTCTTGTCCACGCCTACCTCTGTCCTTGTTTATAACACGCTGTATCACCAATTTGTTAAAAAAATAATAATAAAGAAAAAAAACACTATTGGTTTATAGACTTTTTTCACAAGAGCCCCGCCATCATTGAAATATCGTCACTTCCAGTATGGGCGAAATCATTGCTTTGCCGTCGCCACGCCGATAGAATGAATTTAGGAGATAAGCGTAACCGTCACTCATTCTTGTTTCGTCTCCACTCTATTTTTTAACTATTTGCAGGTTTAAATGTTTTAATATTTTTCGTCGCTTATACCGTATGCCTACTTGGCGGGCGGGGGCGAAAGTGAAGTTATGCCCGAGCGGTGGCGCTGCAGTCGCCATGGCGCGTACGCAGACGATTCACATAACGCGAATCTGGTATGTGTGCATGGGCGGTGCCAACACCAGGTATGGGCCAACGAGACGCTGAGTTCCGGCGAAACCGGAGCAACGACCGCCAAGAGCGAATAACCGGCAGCGAAAGTAAAGCACGAATGAATAAGGGAGCGGGAAAAAAGGGGGTTTCAGGTGAAAAAAAAAAAAAGAGGGAAGAATACCAAAAACGGGAGAGTGGCTCGAAGCTTCTCTTTCTTGTTCTCCTCGGGTTGTGCGGTGGTTTTTCTTCTTGTGCGGACGCGACGGCGGCGGCGGCGGCGGCTGACGCCTGACTGTCTGGCCTGCACCTGTGCGGCGGTGGTGGTGGTGTGGGGAGGAGGGGCTGGTGGAATGCCGTGAGGTAAAAGAGCACCTGCAAGGGGGCAACAGGAGTTTTTGACGACTCGATGGGGGAGCGAGAAATCGGAGGCGGTGGTTTTGTAACTTGTACGTAGTTACATGTACATCGTGTTCGCCACACACAGAATGGTTAGTTGATTGGGTTGGGGCGGTTCGACCGACCAATCTACCAACAACACCACTCCCGCCTTCCCCTCCTCCTTCCGTACTCTCTGCCTTGTAGCGGAGATCGGGAAGGCCGATACAACGATGAGCTGAGAGAGATAACACCGGTTTGGGCTTGAGTGGATGAGCAAATTAGCGGTGTAAAGGTATGCCTGAATTACCTGTTCTTTTTGTCTTTTTTTCAACAGCTGTAAAAAGTGATATTACCGCTGGAAGTTCGTTTGGGTTCCGGTAACGAGAAGAGTAAAGCCACTGTCACACTGCTAATACTGTCGAGTATTTGCAGACACTGATGAGAGGCGTGTCTCTTCCTTGTACGGTATCGAGTTGGGGTACGTTCATGACTGTGCAGTGATGGATGGATGGATGTACATGGCTATACACTTTGTAACGGGCGGTAGCTTGCGCCACCTAGCCTAAGTCTAAAAAGACAAACATATGATTTCCTCCCGCCCTTCTAAGCCAATTTTCTCCCCGTAAATATCACCAGGCAGTCTGGGATATAACCAGGATGACCTTTGGGGGATCGGGCAAAAAAAACCTAAAGACGCTGTCAGAGGAATACTGCTCCCAGTCTGGCCCAAGTACACTCGCACAGACCGCCACTGAATAAGAAGCTTCTTTGTCGCCGTGAAAATTGCGAGGATAAAAGGGTCTATTTTTTTCGGTCTTGCCTCCGCAAAGCTTGGTGATGTAATTGTGGGATCGAAACCACCCGCCTGACGACACTCGAGCGCGGCCCATGGATCGGACCAGAGAACTACGTGAACACTCGACTTCGGGCTCGTAACAATCGATGCGTCGGCGGACATTCGGGTAGATATATAGGGGATCGTGTCCAACCACTGCGGTGATGGAAATAGTCGAACTCTAACAATGCCTAGAGCTCAGCACGCGTTTCCTACTTTGTCGACTCCAGTGCGTGGCTATGATTAACGTTGGCGGCATAGGATAGGCACCAGGCCACGTGGCCGCTTAAGTTCTGGCTCAGAGTTGAGGGGACGAACGATGCTCAGATTTCTCGAATTTTTAGCGACTACCATTGCCCAGAAAGATAAACTAAGGCAAGTTTATACGGTTCAGAACGTTAGGGAGTGATTCTAAGTAATATTTAGCTAAAGTACAAAAATTGTTTGCAAAACTCCCTGAATCCAAACAATTTTTTTTTTTTTTTTTTATGAGTACGTGTCACAGGTATGTATGCCGTCTTTCCCTTTTATTGACCAGGCTCGGCGAACTTGGGGTTAGTGTTCTCCGCCTCCCGCGGTTTTGTTGACTCCAGTTGTAGCAAAACTCGCCGCCTCGGCGATCGCGTACCGACGCTCGGCCGTTCAACTCGAATTCGACGCATCGACTGTCCACATCGGAAGGGGACAGCTCGCCAACCACCTGTTCCTCCGATCGCGGGGCCTCCCGGAGAGGTGAAAGACGGAATTTCCGAGAAGCTGTCGGCTCGCAAAAGAAATAAGATATCAGACAAAGAAAATAAGAGGCTCTGCAATAAATGAGTTCCGATCAAACTCGTTCGCATTAGATAATGGCCCCGAAACGATCGACAACTTGCCTTTCCCACAGGCTGATCACATTCAGCGGGGAAAACAAAAGCGAGAAATGGAAGAAGCTGTAATGTGTCTACAAAAAAGAAAAAGAAAAAGGGTGCGTCTATCTCGGAGCCCATTGAACCGACCGACCAACTCGCAAAAACCTCCTCACCAAGGCCGTCAGTCTGTTTCCTCCTCTCAACTATTTTTCCTGCTCCTCCTCGGATCACGCTCCCGCTGCTTTCCGTCTGCAAGCGCAGTGTGGTCTCGAAACCGAAACCGAAACTGATTCGCTCGTGCGCAGTTGTCTGCGTAATAACGCTCCAAACCACATGACTAAAAAAAAAAAAAGTTTTGTTATGTAAAACAAAAGACGGAGAGGTATCACGAACTATGCAAATGTTCTCCTATTACGTGACTCAGCCTAATTGCTAAAATCAATTGGGGAAGAACGAAATCAAAATCGCGTGGGAGCGAAAATGGCGCTGGATGGCAGCGTCGAAACCGAAACTGGTTTTGGTCAATACTGGAATTAAATGAGGAGCCCCTCATCTGTACATTCTGATATACTTGCATGTTCTTCAGTTTAAGTTAGCCGTAATTGAATTACAAGTGCTTTTGCAAAGTTTTCCAACCACATTCCTTGAAGTTACTGAAAGCAGAGCGCGCACAGGCCGTATAAATATTTATCCATCAGGGCGTGGGTGCTGACATTAATTTAATGAGCGCCCACGCTCTTTAAACTTGCTTGGAATTGGCTCGATAGAAAAATAAACGCTTCCTTAGGAATGTTAACGACCCAGCTCAGCAATAAAAGCGACCAATTTCTTACTGTAGGCTGAATACAAACTCGGCAACTTAATCTAAACCAACAGAATTTGAGGAATACGAATATGACGAATGCGAAATGCTGCATAATGCAATAATTTATTTTACCATGCTGACAGCCTCAGTAGGGCCAAAGCATGAGTAAAAAATGCAAGCTATAGAAACAACTGCAAAAGAATAATGGAATGCTATGCAGTGTGTAGAATGTTATATGGGAACGCGGTCCACTGCAACTCAGAGCGCTGTTTCAAAGCTGCATTCCTCACAAAATGTCAGCAGAAACGAACCAATACATTCAACTACGGATCACACGAATGACACTCCAGTCGAGTAGCAAGAATAATTGTCAAGTGACGTCACTTAAGGCCTAAAAGTAGCGGACAATCACATGTGTGAGTAGTATTCGTGAGCGTCGTAATCCCTAACAACTTTGGAAACTCGGCGACTCTGATTTGTTGCAAAACTAGATTTCAAAACTGTGTTGCTCAAGGAGAGCCTTATATGCATGCGACGTCATAGACAAGCGTCAAGCCACGTGACTAAAGAAATCACGTACAAGGAAGAAACCCGCCTCTGACAATGTCTGCAAAGTGTCTTTGCTGGTGCATTAACAGTGTGATCGCGAATGTAGCTTTTCTTATCTAGGAGGTATTTCACTGCCTTCCCATCGTAATCAGGTGTGCGGCGCAGAAGGGGTTACCTGCTAAACTCTCGCGTGTCTAAAAACAGCAATACGCTTTTGGAACGGTAGGGCGAGGGAAACATTAAAATTGGGGAACGAGAGAAACTGAGGGAGGGGGAAGTCCTTGTGTGCAGACGACGACGGCGGTGCCAAGAGCAAGCTCGATGGTGTTTGTAACTTGCATGGTGGAAGCTGGAAATCATTGCGCTTTCAAAGCAGCACTCCCAACACCATCAAAATTAAAGTTCTCGTATTCCTCTTATTTCCATCGATAAGGAATCCTTTGCTGACGTCATAGTCGGCATTTGGCCAATCGTGGCAAGCCGACCACAGCGACGCTTTCGATCGCGCACGTCGCCAATAGATCCAAACACCACCTGCACCATCTGGATGGATGGATGGATGGATGCTAACGGCTATACCCTTCGTAACGGGCGGTAGCTTGCGCCACCTAGCCTAAGTCTAAAAAGACAAACATATGATTCCTCGCCCTTCTAAGCCAATTTTCTCTCCCATCACCAGGCACCTAAAAGAGAAGGCCTCCCCCGCATAACGTCATAGTTAGTAGTTCCCCACCCCAACCTGCTCCAAGCGGCAAACACGCTGAAACTCAACGAAAGACGACGCAAAGCGGCAGACGCGTCCGTCTTGGCGTCGCCGCGCGCTATAGCGTCGCGCTCGTCGTTGTGAGACGCTGCAATTGACGCGCTGGCGGGCGGCAGCTCTGCACGGGTCCACTTGCGATGACGTCTTGCGGGGAGGCCTTGTCTTCTAGGCGGTATTGCTCCCTTCCCAGGTGCGACGCAGACAGTCTGGCGACGGGAGTCTTGCTGCGTAGGACTTTGGCGGTGGATCGACAAACGCTCCGGCTGAATCGGGGAAGATGGGAGGAGGTTCTCCTCCACAGGTGTGCAGCCGTCTGGCCGTCGCCGCCACCGTCCGTGTGCCGCCGGGGCTGCTGCCTTGGCGCTGCTCTTTCAGCCACGAGTGTGTGTGTGTGTGTGGAGGGGGGAGGGCTCGAGAGGAGCTTTTTTTCCCTCCTAGGCCGCTCCCTGCTCCGGTGTGAGAACGGAGCAATAAAGGAATAAAAAGAGAAAAACATTTACTTTTCCAGGTACCGCATTCCACTGCCGGTGTCCATGTGTGGCTTGGGTGGTTCCTGGGCTCAGTGCTTTGGCGTGTGTACACGGCACGCGTGAACTGCACTTTATCCGTCAGCTGCGCGATGGTGCGGAGATTGCAGCCAAATCGGAGTTCGGAGCTTGCTGCTGGGAGCGAGGCTGTTACAAGATACGTGGTTCATTCATACTCCGCTTCACTTTACGTCATCAGACTTAGTCTGAAATAGGGAAAATTCAGTGACTCTAGTCTGAAACGGGATATAGGTGCTATATGCTGGTTCGTCCGGAATCCTGTGGCAGCTGAGCTCTGCTAGGGGCATTTAACTGGGTAACACTCACTCTAACACAGGCACGTATATCCAGGGGAGGGACATAGGGCCCGGGCCTCCTCCCTCCCCCCCCCCCCCATACAGCATTTTGTCATGGGCAGGCAACCCTCGAGTCAAAATCCTGGCTACGTGCCTGCTCTAGCTAGGACAAGGGGCGCATCGGAGCGTGTGACGTCACGAGTTCACACAGCAACCAATAGATAGCGTAGCGGGCGGCTTGAACCTCGTCCTCTCGCGATACGGCATCGCGGGACAACTGACGTCGTCGCCCGCAGTATGAGGCACCTCCCGCGTTAAGCGAAGCACCCGAAACTACCCAAGGCTCCTCGTCGTAACAAAGCATACAAAATTATAACGCATGCGCCATGCATGCACGACAGAGTCTGTGCTCCCCGGGTTAATGAGAAGGATCGAGAGATTGTTTCACATTGTCGGCAGCACAACGGATCTTTACCGGGCGAGTGGAACGCGCCCGGCGCATGGTACGTTTGGCACATCCGCGAGGTTTGCCGCTCCGGTGAAACGAGGCCCCAGGTACTCTCTGTCGATAAATATAGAAGGACGGCCGTATTAACTACGTAATATTCAAACCTTCCCGAGGCTGGAGGGAGCTGACCAAAGATTCGTTGCGCTTTCCTCCCGGGCTTCGCTAAACGGCCTCACGAACTTGGAGACGAAGGCTACCGACCACCACACGTAAAGAAGAAACAGACAACGAATGGTATGGAGGCTACCGGAGGTAAGATATTCTTCACAGGTGCGCGCCTCACACAGTCGCGCGTTCATATGGCTCCGACCAAAAGCTCATTTTGAGCTCGATCAAATTAAATGCAAAGAAATAACCAAAAACGCCAGTCACGTTCTTTAGCGCGCACTTCGTAGCCGAACATCTCGAGGTGCGATGAAACACGTGTACACAAAAACTCTTCTCCCCTCCTCCCGCCTCGCCGAGAACAAACCAGAGAATAAAATCACAACGAAGCCACAGCACCAGCGCAATCTTCCGTAACGCGCGTGCACGTGCGCGTTCGAGAAGACTCGGGCGGCTTCGATCTCTCCCTGTGGGAAGCCTGCTCGAGAGAGAAAGGCGGGGCGAAGAGAAGACTGCATCTGTAAGAAGTGAAAAGAAGAGATGCAGACAAATTAAAATCGGCCGGGACGGGCTGGGGCTGGAACGGAGGCGAAGTCCGCTTGGCAGGCGGTGCCCAACTTAGACCCGAAGAGCGAGCGCCCACAGGTGTTCGCGGAGTCTGTCTAGAAGCAATGCACCTCGTCCGTCAGGAGGGGAAGGGGGGGGGCGCCGTTTTATCCAAAAGTCGTGACTCGGTAGTCAGCTGCTGCACAATGGGGCAATCAAAGAGCTCCTCTTTTGCACCCCCTCCCCTTTTCCCTTATCCCCAGAAAAAGAAAAACGAAAAGAAGCCCGGGACCTATTTTCTAGCTGCAACATTTTCTGTTTGTTTTCATGCGTTGCGTTTTCTATTCTCTGCTCGCTCTTCCTAAACTCAATTTGAATCGTGAGTAAATAGTTTTTTTTTCTTCTTGCAGGGTGAGGAATGCCAGCGGCACCTTTACTTTCCTGCAGAGCCTATGATGATACAATTATTGTCCGGTTACGCAAAGGTCATCAGCGAAACCACAAAGCCCAAATAACGTTGTGACTTATAATTTGGATACGCTTTCAGACACCGCGCGCAAAGTTTTTTTCTAAAGAAGACACTTTTTTTTCTCGGCACGAACTAGGTGACGAGACCAAAATGCCTCCCCAGATGGAAGAAGAAGAAAAAATTGGGGCAATAAACCGGTCTTCGGTGACTCTATTAGAACTTGGCGATTTTGTTCGCATTGTCTCGGTACTAAGTTTGGAACGGCTGTGGTACTGATGCACAGTTGCGCTAGCCATTTGAACATCATTACGTAGAAACCTCTGTTCGTCAGTATTTGAACCCTTGGACACTTCTCCCAACATTTCAGAGTTCTTGTACAGTAGACAATGGGAGACGTCAATCAATATTAACCCTCTGCATTCATTCTTTAACGGACAGTGGTCTCTGAGATAAAGTGCATCATCGTAGATATCACTGTCTGGTCGTGAATGCACACTATCCAGCTTCCGCGACAGATCTATCCATGATTATCATCATTCCATAAAAGGTATGAAAGGGGTAACGACTTCTCTGGGCCTCGTTACATTTTTCCTACTGGAGTTCATCTGGTCTCAGTTGGACCCAAAGCTTGAAACGGGCATTAATTGTTTATCTTCTTTGTTGGCATGGGCATGAATTAGAACTATCCTCCTATCATGATTGTTGATCATTGCTCGTTTTCTACTTATCGTTATTATTAGAATAAGCGGTAGCAGTAGTGGCAGTACTAGTGGCAGTAGTAGTAGCTACAGTAAATGTGGCGCTGCGATGTACTTGCCTTGATTACATTATGAATGGTGTTTCGCTTTTCAATTACCAGTTACGAAGCAAATCATCGTCAAGAGGTACGCGCTGTGCAATTAAAGGAGCGGTGTAACAATTTTTGTACTTGGCGCAAATACTGCTTAGATCGAATCCCTGACGTTAATGACCTATGAGCCGTTAATGACCTGGAGCCGATTATATGCCGCCAATGTTGATCATAGCCACGCGCTGGGGTTACACGCGCCGAGTTCCAGACATTGTTATGGTTCGTTTATTGTCGTCATTGCCGCGATTGGACACGGGCCACTACCCAAATGCTTGTCCAGCTATCGATTATCACGTGCCCGAATCGAGTGCCCACGCAATGCTCGGGTCCAATCTATGAGCCGCATTCAAATATCGTAATGGGGGTACTGCGACCGCCCAGCCACGTCATCACGTTTTGCGAAGGAGAGATTGAACGAAAACGTCTCGCTTTTGACCTTGAGAATCACACCGCAACAAATGAAGTTTCTTGGCCAGCCTGGCGTTGCGTCGCGAGTATCACTTGAGTCCCACTAGTGTCAGAAAACTCGTGTACATTCCACGCGAATCATAGTTGCAGCGGCCCCTTTAAATTGTATTGCCTCAAAGACTTCCCGCTCATCATGTACGAACCTAAGGGGGTTAAGGCTCCACGGCTTCGGGTTCTTTTCCCACTCTAATAACATCCCAGTAGGAAAATTCGTTGTTTCTTTAGATAGTCCGTTTTCCTGGATTTGCGGTTCAAGTGCATTGGTTCCTTCAATCGCTTCCGCTGGTTCTCCCGCGCTCGAGAATTTCTTCAATGCCTCAATGTGAAAAGAATAAAAACAGAAAGATCACCGCAGGCATGCGTGGACGGGTGCGTGTGATCCATACCATGCGTTCTCACGAAACTGACTCGTTCAAACACACACACAGACGCCAGTATCCTTGCCTCCGCCTCCGTCAACTAACCAAACGTACTAGAAAAAAAAAAGAGAAGATAAAACGGGCAGTTAGAGCCGAGAAAAAACAGGGCTACAGAGAAAGTATTAGGTTAACTTCTGAGAATCTTCATCGGGCGAGGCTCAGCCAGAACACAGCTGAGCCGAACCCCTCTCCCTCGAGGAAAAAAAGACGGAGTGTTCGGAACTCCCGAACTTTGACGGGCGTGACGCACGAGCGTGCTATAATGTGCATGCGTCGGGAGTACGTCTACACACACACACACGCACGCACCCTAACGCACACATGCTTGTAGTAGTACTATACAGCAACACACGTCGTCTTTGCGCTGAAAAGCAAGCAAGGCCGGTGCACGTGCGGTCGGACGGACAGCCGAACGTCACTGACTCCGGCAAAGAAAAAGCCGCGGAGGGGAGGGTGACAGGGGTCACGTGGTCGCTGGTGCTGGTGCTCGCCTCGCCGACAGGCCAGGTGTGAGCCAGACAGACTGGCGACACCGATCTCCCTTTCCCCGCTCTTCTCGAACCTCCTCTCTCACCACCACACAGTGCCCTCTCCCTTTTCTTGAGACTTTTCCAAGACATCGTCGTCGACGGAAAAAACTTTCCCTGATGCGCTCTTGGCTCCGCATGATTCGGCAGTTTTCATTTCCTCCCCGCGCCGTTTCGTTTCTATCTTGAGTGACGGTAGTGAATTGGCTTTGACTGGGAGTCTTGGCTCGGACACTTTGGGGCGCATAATAAGACTGCTCCGTACTTGATGTGTGGATCTTTTCCGAGGCGGAAGAGTGAGCACGGACAGGTGCCACTGGGCTCGATGTCTTCGCGCTGTCACGCTCCGTAACGGTATGGTAACGCCAAATGTGTTAAAACGCGCCCCGGCTCGGAACACGAGGAGCGAAAACTCGCTTTGCCGCAGAACCCTGGACTGAATCCCCCCACCCCTGTTCGTTTCGATCTGGATGCGCATCGTACCAGCGTGCGGCTGTGAATCACCACTGCGTGATGATGCACGTTAACGACCCCTAGGCTAGGCTAGAGGTCGTACTGCGCAGGCTACATTTCTCATCTACAGCGTACGACAACGTCGCCGTACTGTGACAGACTAAACTCGAACCGCATTGACACCGCTCACACGTCATACAAAAAGGCAAGGTGCTCGGCGCAGGCACGATGACGGAATTATCTTCGGACACGTGTCGAGCATCTTCGAAGCACGTTTTGCTTCGTACGTGCTTTGAACGTGTCTGCAAAATCAGTTCTTGTATGGCCAATGTGACAGGAGAGTCAGACGAGGAAGAAATGCGTTTCAGACAGTAGGGAGTTTTAGGGAACCGTTTTTGCACATCCGATACGGTATGAATAGGCCCTCCGGTACAAACTGCGCATGTGCGAGTCGTTCTGTGGTAGCGCATGCGCAGTTCGTACCGGAAGGCCCATGGTACCGTATCCGACGTGCTAAACGGTTCCCTAAAACTCTCTACTGTCTGCGGACTGGATTTTGTCTATATAGTAACGTATCTCCGGTGTGATCGCCTTTTAAATAAATGACGATCTAATTTGTTCTTTCACGCACTGATACAGTACTTTGCAGTTCTGCCCGTGTCTCCCCCGCCATAGAGGTGAAAAAAAAAATTATTATGGGCATACACGTTCCTTTAAGTAGAGCATGTGTTACATTATCCGGCGTGCCCGTTAGCCTGGAGCAGCAGACGATTCAACCTCGACCCGTGTGACCTTCGACGATGTTCCTAGTCTGCTCTTATGCTCACGTCAGCAGTTGGTCCCTGATGTTACGCGCCCGTCGAGATCCTAAATCACATTGACATATCTTCCCAAAACTGCTTGCCTTTCCGCTCCGGAGGAGCCCCAGACATCGCTTCTCAAAATCACCACAGACTTTGCAGTTTTGTTTTTGTTTTCTTTTTTTGTGGATTGGTGCGTTTATTTGTGTTCATACATAAATTGCACTCCACAACTCACGGCAAGTGGTTGGGGTTCCGCCGCACTTGGTTACGTGATCACGAGGCGTCTGCTCCAGACCGTTACGTATAACGGAGAGTCCTCTTCAGAACTGAAATCTGGCCGCTCAGTCGATGAGTTCAGCCAGACGTCAGGCAGACACAAAGTCGCGAAAGATATATGATTGTGCTACACTCAAAAATAACGTGTATCGGGCGGACGCCCTCCTTCGAGCGATAGACGCGAGAAACGGCAAGGAACAAGTGAGATTGCAGTGAAAAACGGCAGACACGTTCGTTTAGGAAAGTTAAAAGGGCAGCAGAGACTTTATCTGCACAAAAGTTCCGGGAAGAGACTATTAGTAAACTTCTTACCACGGTGGTGTCAGATAAAGCTCCTTAGTCGCGCGTTCCTATTCGCAACTTCGAGGAAGGTGGCGCCAGCCAGCAAGAAAGACGTGATGAGGGAACGGAAAGGATCCGCAATCCTTCACCGAGCAGGAACAAACAAATCAACGAAACGAAGTGAAATAATCCTGCGTTCTGCGAGAAACTGACACGTCCTAGCGGTCGGTCGGAGAGTAAAACAGGAACGGAAACCAAATGCACGAAGTTGATACTTTTTTTTTTCGTCAGATTTAGTGGGAATATTTATCCGCTAAATTTAGCGGGAAATTTAGTGTAATGTGACGTCATGATTCCACATAACGTCATGGCGTCGCCTGACGTCACAGTCACGTGAACGCCGTCCGCTAAATTTAGCGGGACGCAAGTCCACTGCATTGATTGAGACACGGCAGTGTCAACTGTGTGCAGTGTAAGCGTCGGGCCACTTTATTGAGGCACGGCAGTGTCAGCTGTGTGCAGCAGTGTAAAGCGTCTCGATCATTTTCTTTGTATACAATATGTTTGGCTTCTTCGCTCCTTTAGCACAGATGCAAATGTTGGCTTAGCACCTTCTGGTCTAAGAAATCTTTCGCCACGCGTGTGGCGCTGACACGCGGGCATCTCAAGTGCGGGTCCCCCCAGGCGAACGTGCGGGCTCAAATTACGCTGCGCCACGCAAGAAGCTCGCCCAGCGACGTTGTTCCAGATTAGCGGTTTCCCGTCTGAGAAGGGAATCCGCGCGCAGGCGTGTACAAGTCTGACCGATTGCGAATAACAAAAATGGGCCGTGAAACGTTCTCTTCATTTCGCTAAAGTGATTCGTGCTCATAGCTGTGTAAGACACGCGTTCGTTTATAGCTACTTTCTCAACTGGTACGGAAAAACACCTGAAAAAATTTGAACAGCGTTAACTTCCTCTATCCGCACTGCCGACAGCTCCTGTTGGCAAGCACGCTCGTTTACACAGGACGAGTTGGTTTAGTCAAAACGCGTGGACCAACAACAGAAACACGTGTACATAGACTAAAAGCGCGTAGCACGGTGCAACGGCGTATTACACGGACTTGATTGGCTTAGACAGGGCCCGTAGTGAAACGTATGCCGAAAGAGCAAGTTCGTCTGCTTCCGGCGCAGGAGTTGCGCTGACGTCAGAAATACGCCGAGCTCTGATTGGCTCTGATTGAAAGGATAGTGGGTAGAGCTCAATGCCAGGTGCCTCAAGATCTACCCACTATTTTTTTTTCAATCAGCCAATAAGAGCTTGGCGTTCTGACATCATCGCAACCCCAGCGCCAGAAACAGACGAACTTGCGCTCCGTGTATACGTTGAGGGTGCCTCGTAGTCCCTGCCAGCTACGCTAAAGCACTTTAGCGACATCTTATGTGTCAACACGTTGTTTACAAAGACGCCCACGTTTGTCCACACCAGGTGTAAGCGCACTGCGCATGCGCAGATACCAGATTTGCGTAAGGTGAAGCGTTTGCGCACGAGCCGTATACCGATAGCAGCGCCACCCTAGTGGCGTGGCGTCAAAGCCGCGTGTTGTTATGTGGTACCAGTCTTGTACAGGTTACTCGAGAAAAAAAAGTAATCGATTACAATTACAACTGCTCCTGGTTAAAAAGTGTTCAATTAGATTACTCGTGAAGAAAAGTCATTGGCCGTTACTTGAAAAAGTAACCGTTACTTTTCCGATTACACTTCGGGTTTTTGAGAACGACAGGTGTTTCTGCCGGTTCGAAAACGGGTCTTTCGTACTCCCCATTATGCGGAGTGCAAGTTCGTCTGCTACTTTTGCAGGGGTTGTGGTGACGTCAGAACGCCGAGCTCTGATTGGCTCTGATTGAAGGATAGTAGGTAGACCTGAAAGCAATCTGCATGCTTTGCTGTCTATTGATGGATAGAGGGTAGACCTCAAAGCAATCTGCTTTGATGTCTATTAAAGATAGAGGTAGACCTCAAAGCAATCTGCCTTGAGGTCTACACTATCCTTTCAATCGGAGCCAATCAGAGCTCGGCGTCTGTCTGACGTCACCACAACCCCTGCAAAGTAGCAGACGAACTCGCACTCGCATTGGATTAGGATCGCCGGATTGTAAACGACTTATCTTCTTAATCCCCGATTCTGGTAAACTATTTCTTTCTGTCGTAAACTTGGTTCGAGGATTTTTATTTTTTTTTTTTTTGTAGGAAACTAGTACAAAGGAAGGTCGTCATTAGGAAGAGCAGGAGAAATAGTCAAAGTCAAAGTTCATCAAGACAATTGTCGAGGAATACAGTTGTCTGGGGGCCGCTACAAAAGGGCTGTGTTCCAAATCTTACCCAAATGGATCCGAGTTACTCCGGCGGATCGTATCAGTGAGCACAGATTGAAAAACGCTGGACGCGGGTAGGTTTTAGAACGCCGAGGGTACAAAACCCTCACCCTGGATGGTAAGATCGAGTAAATTTTGGAACACGGCCAAGGCGTCGACGTGCCTGACAATGCGACAGCCCCACCACCCTCCTTTCACGGCCAGACCAACCAGTATGTCCAGACAAAATGAATGTCTGACAGAGGACGAAAACTACTTGATCATGACAAATCAAACATAAAAACCAATGAGCAGTAAAAAAACACTGTATACAAAGACAAATACCGAGGGAATAAATCCTGGTTGTCCCCCACGCCGTGACAAAAAGCAATGACGCACGTTAATTTTTCAAGCCTGCACAAACACGGCAAACATTGGGTCGCACGTAACAACACAGTAAAACACAACCAGCCATCATCTACAAAAAAAAAAAAAAATCTTTAAGCCTGCAGATAAATGCTGCAAAACAAAAACAAACTTGTTACTTTTGAAGTGACAATAGATCGACATTTAAGTTTTCCTTAAAACTTGCACAGACATACCTCTCTGGATAATGGTCGTGAGATCAGGGTGGTCATTTAGAAGTACGGGTATTTGATAATCTAATTTTTGTATGCCATAATTTCTGCGTATTTTTTGGTTTCTGTAGCTCGTGTGCCGAAAAACGTATGGATGATTTTTCCAAAGATACTTACTGAAAAAGGCAGTTAGTTCTAATTTGATCTGATTATAAATTAATAAAGAGGACTTCTTCTTTATTAGCACATTGAATAGTGAATATTCGGTGCTTTCTAAAGAGCGGAGCAGAATGACTCCAGTCAGGCACGCAGCCAGGATTTTATTTCAGGGGGGGGGGGCGCCTATGACAAAATGTTGTATGAGGGGGAGGGGGAGAGGAGGCCCCAGCAAAATGGAAGATTTCGGAGGGGGGGGGGCATGCCCCCCTGACATACGCGCCTGACTCCAATGCAGGGCATTTCGACTCAGCACAAGACCTTTTCTGGAGTACAGTATGTGGCAGGGTTTCAGATTGTTCTTCTTATTGTGGTCCTCCATACAAGAAGACAGCAGTGAAGACGTGAATGAACTAAGGTATAATATATCTGTTTTTACCCAGTGAGGCAGTAGAGGCTGAAGCTCTAAGGATAACCCCGATAGATCAATGAGACTTCCGTTCTTACCAGGCGGTGATCCAAGAGGAGGGGACGGACCGGGGCGGCCGCCCCCCCCAAACGGGGGTCGGCCCCCCCCTCCTCCCTTCTCGGGAGGGCAATTTGACGAATGGGTGGGACTCCGCCGGTGCACACGAGAAAAATAGTATTTCGGCGGCCCTGCCCCTGCGCCCCCCCCCCCCAAAACGGAGCTCTGGATACGCCCCTGGCTCGCTACTCTCTGCACATGGAAAGACCAATTTAGACTTTCATGAAACAGAACACATAAGGGCTTATGTGATATAACACGTTCGATGCATTTAGCTTTGAAACTGAATTTGAATTTTCGTGCTGAATGCATGATTATTCCGTGGTGAAATGTAAAATACTTCTGTTTTTTTCGTGTTTAATTGATTTTGGTTTACTCAGGTCGCATAATGTACCATTTACAAGCCATGCGTTGGTTTTCCGCGCTCAAGTACCTCTAGAGCTTGATTTCAGAAAAACATGTTTGTTTCACAAGCATATAACATTACATCTGGAGTTCGAGGTACTCTTGGGTATCATTTATGTAATTAAAAAACAGGCGGGCCGAAAATGGATCCTTGCGGGGCGTCGTATTTTATTTGACACATATCTGACCTCGCATGACTATATGATGTACATAGTCGAACGATTTGATAAATAACGTACGAGCTGAACTATGTGAAATTCCCCCCTAATTCCATATATGGACAATTTCCGAAGAAAACATTATGCTTAAATAAATCAAAAGCTTTCTTTTTTTTTATACAGACGAAACAGGTTTTACTGTATATAACTACTGATCGAGAATTATCAAGTTATTTTATTTTTGATGTTTTAGCAGCGCAATTCCAGGTGATTTTTGCTTCTGAAAGCCGTGCTGTTTCTCCGCTATAACAATATTTTGTTTTAAACAAATTTATTGTGGTTTGCAGAACTCAATACATTCCAAACTCATAAATTTTACACAAATTCTATGAGATTTGGAGAAAAAAAAAATGGGGAGAGACGGAGATAGCCTGGGTATGTAGTTGTTTAGGTAGCTTTTATCACCTCTTTAGTGAATCACCGACACTTTTGCTATCTTTAATTTATCGGGAAATATGCCGGTACTCAGAACTCAGATTACATATATGTGAGATTGTCCACTCATTAGTAATTTCAGTACTTCAAGAGTAAGAGGCTAATATTGTGATTACTTCCTACAAAAAGTAATCGAATGCTTACAACATTACTTCCTATAAGAGGTAATCGATTACAAGCAATTTTATTGCTTGTTGTAATTTACTGCAACAAGTAATTTTATAGCGTGTTGTAATGCAGAAGAAGCGGAAAGCCAGAGCAAGCGGAACCTGGGATGACCAGGACATTTTCACAACTCTGTGCCAGGGTCATGCTGCCATCTCTCAAAGACCGAAACCACGTGAATTTACACGTGGCGCCATCTGGTTTTGAATAGGGGACACAAATGGATACATTTGAAATCTATGAATAGTGGCAGGAGTTAGGTTGCTATACACGATTAGCAAGAACTGCATAGAAACGTTTGGCGGACTTGAATGAGGTTTCATTATGAAATAAATCAGTCACTTTTCTTTTACTTTACGCTGTCGCTCGACCGCGAGGGGCAGCATGCAAGACCGACCGCAGATTTTGAATTCAGCATTGACGTTGTCAGTTGTTTCAGCGTCGTTACTCAGACGGCCGGGAAAATGCGCGTGCTCAGATTCAGAGACAGACGATGGTTTGCGTTGTCAGTTGAACAGCTGCACAGGTAGCATGCAACATCGCTCTGAAGGTATGGCTCGTAGGTTACAGCGTAATGCTGCCCTCAGCCCGGCGTAAGACTCTCCATTTCCCAGGGGGGGGGGGGGCAGGGGGGGGGGTTGCTGCGCGTTGCCTCGCCAGAACTGGAGGTTGAAGTTAGCAGAAAGCACGCTGGGATCCCACATTTCCTATGTATTTTGTCAGCTAAAGGCAACGTGGGCGGTATCTTGTAGTTTGCATGCCGCCACTGGAAGCACGTCGCTTACATGCCGCAAGCATTGTCTCGGTAAAGGTCGTGGCCCAGGCGGGGAGAACAAAGCCCCATCCCGGATCTCGCCCAAGGGGGCGCACAGGCCGATACGCCCCCCCAAGTGCTACACCTGCGGCTGCCCTGATATGCAAGACCAGTCTATTCTTAATTTCAATACCGTCAGAATATAATATCGATGTGGGTTTGATAAAGAGTTTCGTAGCAACACTATAGAAATATGACTTTAGGAATAACATGAACGCACGAAAAGCTTACAGAACTTCTGTTTCTCGAAAAGTTGTGACAGGCATTCAGGCATCACAAAAGTAATGTTTATCTATTGATGCTAGCTACATCTGTTCTTAAATTATTATTCATTCAGGTTCTTAACACAATGGGACATTTTAAAGACGTTGTTTATAAATCGTTTAAAACACTCTTTCAATATTACTGGTCTCAGAATACGACAACATACAAAGGACGTACCATAGACAAGCGCTCATATCTCTAAATTGAAACCTCGCACTAAAATTTTGATTTGAAAAATACCTCATGAATGGAAAGACCCGTTCAGCGTCGTTAATGTGAACAACAAGTTTTGATATTCATTATAAAAGGACGCAAGATAACTAGTATGCGAGGGTTGTTTTGTAGCAATCGCTTCCCGGAGGAATAACCTGACGGTCCGTCATCATTAGCCTCGCTTCTTTATTTATTGTATGCATATGTGCTACGTGTCCCGCTGCTTGGCAACGTCAAAGCTTTTTCTAGTGACATTACGACTCCGCTTATTGATAGCGCGCTGGTCTTTGATCGACATGCCTTCCCTGACCGTAACTGCGGGTTGTCGGGATCGGCGTTACTAGCAGCACTCCTACGGATGTTAAGAATAGATACGGTCTCGGGGAAGTTTCGCAGTTGTATTACCTCCAGGCCGAGTGTAAGGTTGGTATAGGGAGCATTCGCTGGCGGCCATGGCCATGCGAGTGACTGCTGAGCTCGTGCTGGCGGCGAGGCTGCGGATTCTCAGAACTGTTGGTACGCATCCTACTATTGGGACCTCGTTCTAAGCATGCGCTCTCTGAACAGCGCCCTCAATTTGGCGTCCAGTGAGTACCTGTACTATAAAACCTGTTCTGTACCCCTTTTCAGCCACTATAGGCCGGCTAGGGCCACTGCATGTTGACACAGTATCGCATCTCGATCGTGTCCGCAGTTACTGTTCAATTTGAAGCATTGA
>JAZHYW010047222.1:0-30745 GCA_037355805.1 Ixodes ricinus
ACAGCACGACGCGTGTTAAAGACTCGACTCGTTTTAACCTAGAGAGGAGGGAGACAGAAGGACAGGACAACACGAATCTTCAACCTATATCTGAGGTTTCCACAAAACTCTGGGTTGTGATCCATGGCGAGAACTTCGAGTCAACAGTCGACATCGAGTCCTGACTCCCGCTGAAGCAAGAGTCGATGCTTCGTCTCTGGGCCTCAAAGAGGATTCAACTAGTGCAACTCTCGCGTACCAATAAAGGTATGGGCGTCTTCGGAACTTGGCCCGACTGCTTCAAGAGGTGATCCTCGTGGAACTGTTGCCGGTGGCCATGGATCGGAAAAGAAACTAATTTGTAATTCGTGTCATGTATGGCTCTCTAATTCTGCCATTCGTGTGTTGGAAAACTTGGTCTAAGTTTTGTTTGGACATAAAGCTTCTGAGAGTGAATATTATGGCTAATATTCATGAATCGGCTCACAGAGTTCTGTCTTACGATGAGCGGTTAATTTTTATAGATCAGTCGGTAAAACGGCGAAGTGATGTAGGAATAGTTCGTATAGGTTTGAGAGTAGAGTTTTAGGAACCATTCGGAGAGTGAGAGACGAACTGGATAGCTCTGGTTTAGAGTTGTTGCAAACAAATATGTCGGGGAAAATCAGCGTTCTTTCCTTCCCGTTCTAATTTTAAAAGAAAAAAGTAGACTCCATCGCCGGTTCTCTTTTTCAGCGTTTTGGAGGTTCTCCAAAAACCAGCCGGTTAGCAATAACGAATTTCTTTAGGGATTGTTAACTTTCCTCAGTGGAAAACAAGGTACGGAGTGCGAAAGAAAGCTCCTTAAGCGTGAAGTTCTTACTGAAGGACCACAATATTTATTTGCATTTCTGATCTGGTCGACACCGCGGTGGGCACGACACCACCGCCGGAATGTATTTCAAACACTTTGTTCATTCCCAGGTTGCTGTGGCTGCCACCTGTGCTCTGCTCTTTGGTCCGCCGATCTGGTAGGCGCCGTATCCCGTGTTCTATCGTAACGGAGAAACCCCGCCACTTCTTCAAAACTTCGGCAAGCCATCGTCAACTTCAGCTGGATGCCTCCCAGGAGTCTGGCAATAAGGGCAAGCCGGACAAGCGTATCTACTCGGAGCGTCTCTTCAAAAACGGGCACAACCGTCTGAGCACCTTGGGCATGACACCACCATCGGAATGTGTTTAAACACTCTGTCCCTTCTCAGGTTGCTGTGGAGTTCACCCAAGTTGCTGTGGTATCGAGCAATTTCTCTGACTAGCATGCCAAGCAAACTAATGACGCATGCTCTATTTTCAAATATCATGGATCACCTGTCAGCAAACAACCTTCTCTTTGTTAACCAGCACGGTTTTCGACGGTCACATTCTTGTGAATCCCAGCTTTTTGAATCAATAACTGAGATATACAGCAACTTACATTTTAAAACGGAGACCAATGCATTTTTATTGACTTTCAGAAAGCATTCGACAAGGCGCCGCATCATCGACTAATTCTAAGTCGAGCCATCTGTGATAAACTAGATATCGAATTCCCTTTTCCATCACTCGTAAAGTGTCTGTTATGATTCCAAATGTTCTTCGCATGAGAAAGTGCAATCCTGCGTGCCGCAGAGGACCGTGCTGGGTCCACTGATTTTTCTTTTTTTGCACATAAACAATTTACCCAATTGTATTCGTCGAACCATCCGCCGTTTGTACGCTGATTATTGCGTGGTATACAGGAAAATACTGTGTATTTGTGATTGCATCCAACTTCAAAATAACTTACTGACCTTATAAACCTGGTGTAAAAAGTGGCAAATGCAGATCAACATCTCCAAGCTAAAATTCTCAAATTTCAGACCTAAGCGAAGTTTCAGACCGAAGTTTCAGGTTGCTTTCCTACTCTCTCTTTGATACACCCATTGAACATGTGCACATATAAGAATATTTCAGGGTTTATTCCACGTCAAACTTATCATGGGAAGCTCATATCAAGGTCGTCATTGCAAAACTAAACCAAAGTCTCGGTTTTTTTAAGACGATCACTCCACATGGCCTAGCTGAAAACAAAACTCGTTTTTTCCACCACCCTTGTTCGCCCGCAGGTCGAGTACGTATCTATAATAAGGAACCCCCACCAGGCTTATCTAATACAAAAATTAGAATCAGGCCAAAACAAAGCAACGAGGTGTATTCTTAAAAACTACAGATGCACTAGTATTACTAAGCTAAAAAAGAACTCAGCCTTCCACCGCT
This sequence comes from Ixodes ricinus, assembly GCA_037355805.1. Taxonomy (NCBI): domain Eukaryota; kingdom Metazoa; phylum Arthropoda; class Arachnida; order Ixodida; family Ixodidae; genus Ixodes; species Ixodes ricinus. The sequence continues at coordinate 2,254 of JAZHYW010047222.1, forward strand.
CGAGGACAGAAAACAAGTTTCATTGCATATTTGTATTACCAATTCCCATTAAACAATATAATTGTACTGACCTGCAGCGCATCACATTTCCCCTCGTATAGATCATTCTCAAATACTTCATTTGGTCACACCAAGAACAAATCTTTTCAGACACTCTCCACTTCCATTATCAATATCAGAATGGAACTCTCTGCCAGAACATATTGTAACAATTCAAAAACCATCCGATTTCAGAGCAGCACTTGCCACTTTTCTTAATACTTAGCAACCTTTACCTTGTGTTTTTTATATTTGTTTAATTGTTATTGCCCCCCCTTATCTAACGCCCTACGGGCACTTTAAAGAAACAATAAATGAAATGGAAATGTATGAAATGGTGGTTAGGATGGATCATGGCAAAAGGTTGTTTCCCCGTTTATACAACAAAGGTTTAGTATGTATGATACCTCTAGCCCACTTTCGTTTGGGGCTGCTGACCAGTTGATAACTGAGATTCAGCCTCCTTTCTATTGTAAGTCGGTCGTGAGCTTTTCTCTAGATGTTAAGGATTTGTTTTATTCCTTAGATCACCATACGCTTCTTCAGTGGTTGAGGGACATATGTGAACTGGATTTGATGCGGCTTCAATTGAATTCGGGAATTGACGTTCGTAGCTTTTTGAATCTTGTTAAGTCCTATTTCTGGTCCTAAAATTTGGGATAAGTTATAATCAGCAAAAAAGAGGGATTTACGTGGCTCTCGAATAGCTCCTGTTCTGTCAAAAATCTTCCTTCGAGTTATCGACATTCTGATGTGCAGTCCATTGAAACGGTTGCGGAAGGTACAGCAACTGTTCGCATGGTATGTGGACAATATTTTGGTTCATTTTGATTATTCGTCTGTTGGCGAAGAATGAAGGAAGGCTTCTGCAAGCCGCCCCTGAGTTGACTTTTTCAGTAGAAGCACATGAAGTCTAGTTGCATTCTTTGGGTATTTGTTTTCTAGCTGATGATGGCCTTTGTTTTGAATTTGGTAAAAACAGATTCGAGGTCATTGCTCTATAGGTTGCGTTGTCACTTTAAAATTGTAAAGCGGGAGGTTGTCAAGTCTGTGCTAATGAACTCAGTCAAGTTTTCTTGTTCTCGCCGTCTGGGTGCCGGCTTTGAGAAACAGCTTCATAGATTGTTCTTCCCTGACTACAGCAGGGAGTTCGTGTCTTCGGTCATTTATCGTTTGCTAACAAATTCTAAACTATCGAAAGATGTCGGAGTAAAGAAATAAAGGCTTCTTTGTTTGGCTTTTTTTATGTCTCCCATAACCTTAAGGCACTAGCGGGGAAGTTTGGTGTGGCAGTCGCTTTCAAACCCGATTTTCGGCTCGTCCGGCTTGCACCCTTTTCGTCACAGAAGGCTGGTTGTAAGAAAAATCATGAAGACCCTTTGGTAAATTGCGATCAAGGTGTAGTGCGAAAGATTTCTATGAAATATGGTCCTTGCTTTATGGGTCACACGGCTATATGTCCTAATGATAGGTTATTTGAACAGAAACGAGCGGTGAAAAATAAATCCGAGGGCTCCGAATCAGCGAATCATTTTTCTTCCTGTAGCAATTGTGTCGTTGTTTTGGAAAATATTGTACTGCTTCACAGGGAAAGGGATTGTTACGAGCAATTAGTGAAAGAGTCGTTGATGATTGATAAGCACGCTTATTGTTTTAGCAACATATCCGTTTCTCTTGAGTTTTTTGTTACCTCATTTCTTTTGTTGCTCATTGGGCTGTTCACTTTGACTCTGTTTTCAGTTGTTCTTATCTGTGTCACGGATCAATCTGTTATCTCCTGGTTGCGGAGTCTTGGTTCGATGGTTGATGCGTACCCTCTTTGGGGACGTTTATATTGGTCAGACTGACGTGATGTCAACGTTTTCATCCGTGTCTTCTTTTGGTCTTTTCGGGTTATTTGTCTTGGTTGTCTATTTAAGGTTGTATTTTGTGAAATAAAACTCAGGTGTGTTGAAGATTCGTGTTGTCCTGTCCTTCTTTTTCCCCACTCTCCACGGTTAAAAATACCAGTCCTCAAGCAGCTCGCCTGCAAAGTTGCATTAAGTTCATTGAACTTCAGTGGTCATAAACGGCACTTTTAAAAATTGCCCATCTAGTGAGGAGAAGAATGACCTCTTGCGATGTAAACGTTCATAACGTCGTCACAAATCCCTGCGTGTTTTTTTCTGTTTTTTTTTTTTGCGATTAGTGAGTCGGTAAGTATATAGATGCTATTTGCGACACAGTCACATTCACCGCCCCATCTACCGGCCGCGTTATCCACCATCTGGTGCGGTCGGCTGGGATTCTTGCTTCGCTGTGTATAGCCGAGATAGAAAGCAAAGGAATGTTAACAGAGATGCAAAACTCATCTCGGTTATTCTTCTGGGAAATGGACCCAAATTGACTTGGTGCCGAACAGTGGAACGACATACCCAGCTCATTCCAGGCACCCTAATATTTGCCAAACAACAGGGAAATCGGATCCCAACAGCGGGGGATTTTCGGCAGGAGGAAATCAATATCACAGTGCGGAAGGCAAACCGGGAAAGCAGAGCACCATCCTCCTCGGATGAAACGAGATACAAATTAGAAGAGTCCTAGAAGAGAAGAAAGAAAAGGGAAATGACATCGAGCCTCCCATCCATCTGCGACAGCTATTCACGTACTTTTCAAGGTGGTGCGCAACTCTGTCGGAAAGAATCAGAGTCTGAGGTAAGAGAGGGAGAACAAAATCATGAGCCATTTCACTCGTGAAGGGCGATGACCAGCGAAACTCTTCAGCACACGACACAGACGTGACACAGCATTTTGAACAAAGATACGAACACATTTATTGATCGGTGGTCATCGTGACGAAAGCTACGCACACACATGTATTGTTGTCTTGATCGGTGGTCATTATTTGTCTTGATCGGTGGGTTGTTATATGACTTCTCTTTCTTCCTTTCCAAGCTGTCTGTCCAGAAAGTCCCTTTTGAATTTAGCGTTCGCTCCATTAAAGTTGTCTAATTTAGCAGCATGGTACCTGCGTCTTTGTGATGCGTTCTCCGCGCCGCAACGTTCGTTGTCTTGTCTGGTTTGCCACATGCGTTTGGCGTTTTGTGCACGATCTTCATCGGTGGTGTTTGCCACCCGCCGCCGCCGCTGACATTTTCGATGCCGTTCCCGCCATTGCTCTTTGTAGGCGCGTTTCTCTCCGGACTATACGCGGCCTCCCCATTAGGACAAGAGAAGTGAAATTGAAAATGGAGAATGGACTTTCGTCGTGAAATACTACCGAGACTTTTGTTGGGTACGAAGCTTGTTATAACGATATATACTCTACAAAAAACCGAGACAAGGGAAAATGAGGCGACAAACAAAACAAGACTTCGCTGTGTTTGGAACTTCTTTTTTTTTTAAGTATGAACCTTCACCAGCTAGCCTGCGCCACAACCCTTATTTCGGGTTTTAACGACCTTTTTTGTTGCAACCAAGTTCCACAAAACCTTCTTCGGGGCCTTGATTTTCGGTTTGTGGGATGTCGGATAATTTTTTCAGGGTTCGCTTGATAGCCTGACTTGCGTCAGGCATTTCGACGGCTACCGGGGACTCATCGGGTGTTGAATTATCATCCAAACTGCTCCTCACTTCAATTTGAGGCTCTAGTGAGCATGAGGTATCCTTCTCGTCTGTCGTGACAAATGTATTTTTTGTAGTGTTTTCATCTTTACCAGCCTTTCGGTCTAGTTCTTCGGATCAAAAATGCCGACCGTTGCATACAAAGCTGAGATATGCAGGAGCGATGCTGGTTGCTGCGGTCTCCGTCTGGTCAGCGTCGATGGTCGTTTCATTCACCGGGTCAATTTCTTGACGTCTGACAGCTACTGCGTAGATCTTCATGCAGTCTTCTGTTTCAAGTCCCAAGCGATGACACTCAAAAAAACACGGCACACGGCGGTCTCGTCGTATATGCCGAGCAGACATGTACACGTTACCCGAAAAAGTAACTAAATACCGTTACTCGTTACTCGCTGAAAAAGTAACTAAATACGTTACTCGTCACCGATTCTCAAATGAAACGCGTGAGTTACCTCAAAAGTAACGAGTTACTTTCCACGTTACTTTGACACGACTGTTTTTGTTTCATGGTTTATTGTTTTCTTTTTAGTAGTCATTTGTCGAAGTTTTCATCAGTTACGTTTCGCCGCTTCCTTTAAAATACATCTCCGGCGACGCTGAAGCGCCGTTCTACTGACGCGCTCGAAGGAACGGCAGTGTTGTGCTTCAGGAAGAGCTGGTGAATCTTCGGGAACTGCGCCTTCATTGAGGACAGCGGGGAATGTGTTATGTGCCTTCCCGTGTTTGCAACCTCCAGGTTTACGTTCGGTCCGTACCCGGTTGTAGGAGGTTCAACCAACGAGCCTTATCTGTTCGTTGGGTGGAGGACATTCCCAGCAGTAGAGTTAAATACAGCAGCGTTTATCGCTGGACACACCAGTCGAACTGTTCGACTGACGTGTTCGGCATAAATGTTGCTGCACTGTCATACTGTTTAGTGATTTTTCGGGTTGCCCACCTACCGTCCTCGCAAAGGACGCATACTCAGGCTAGAATAAAAACAAGGCCGTTTAAGCGGTGTTGTACACGTTACTTCTCAAAAGTAACGAGATACCGTTACTCGTTACTTGGCCGTAAAAGTAACTAAATACCGTTACTCGTTCCTTTTCTACAAAAGTAACTAAATACGTTACTCGTTACCGAAAATAGTAACTAGGTACAAGTAACTCGTTACTTGTAACGCGTTACGTACATGTATGATGCCGAGTATGCTTACAGCGCAAACATAACGGTGCGCGTCCAGGGATCACAATCAAACAGTTCGCTCTAAAACATTATAACTGGTGCGGGAGGCTGTCGACTGTTGTCCCCTTCTGGAGAGTGAAGCGCACAAGGCTTGTCGCAGACTCGAGTTCCATGAAGCTTTCGATCATCCAGGTGTCACTCGTTACTTCTGTAGCTTTACCGAAAGGCTCCAACGCGTACCGCGTCGTTCGACACATAGAATGGGATCCAATGAATCTTGACTCTAACTTCAGCGTTTCTCAAATCAATGGCTAGGCGTGGCCTGTCCTTCGTCCTCCCGGAGCCCCGCTTTCATTAGGTTCATTACAAGACCCGTGTTAGGTTTTCCCACAGCTCTACAAACGCGCGTCCAAAATAATCCCGCCCTTAGTATTCCCCAATTGTAATCCCGAACCGCGAAAGGCGCCACCACCTTTAATTATCGCGCAAGGCGCTGGCAGGTTTTCGAACATTGTGGCGTAGAATTTAAGCAAGTACGGCCTCATTAGGAAAATAAGACAGATTAATGAATAAAACTTTTAAATTATAACATCCGTGGTTGTTCCCTCGAGGCGTGCGCTGCGCTTAAAATCTTGCCAATAAAAAAAAGAGATTACAGCGATTCTTTTTAATTCCGAAAATAAAATATGCGTCGCCTAACGCTCATTTTCCGACCAAAGGTAGCGCTATAGGTTCGAATTAGATGCCAAATGTTTCAGCACGAACCGATATTTTATTCAAAAGTTAATAAGTGAGTTTTTGAAAATTTCATTGGGAAAATGGGGCACCATTTCGCCCGTTTTCGGTTTCTGGCGCCAAAGAGTTCTATGTATTCGAAAGCTCCGTCGGCCGCTATTTTCCAATTTAAAACTTTAGAAAAATCACTTATAACTTTTTGATGAAAATACCGGTCAGTGCCGAAGTCTTGACATCTGGTTCGTACCTCTAGAGCGCCACATTTGGGTGGAGAATGACCATTCGGCGATGCGTAGTTTATTTCTCCGGTGAAAGAAGACATTTGAAATATTTTAGGGGTCACCCTGTATATACACGTCCTTTTCTTTGCTTGTCGTTGCTGTTGTTTCTTTTGATTGATTGATTCTGTTAGAGCGACGAAAAATTTAAAAACGACTTATGATAAGCTTAAAATTGCATACCGTACGTTGAGAGTGCGTTACGCGTGATCACACTTACGAAGAAGCGACTGAACTTCTGACGCGTGAGAAGCTACACCGCTGCGTCGGCCTCTATACATCGGTATGTTAAAGAGACCGTGAAACGCTTTGTTCATTCTTAATTAAATAGTGTCCTCAAATGATCCCGAATGTCATTAGAACACCAAAAACGAGAATTCTACTTGGCCGGTGTACAGCCATTGCTAACCTGGTCTCTAAAGGCCGGTTCAGACTAGTCCAGACATTTGCGTTTAAGTGTGGTTGACTGCGTTGCGTCGAGAACCGAAACCGAGTCACCGGCATATCTGTGATTCATATGAAGCGTGGAATCCAATTCAAGGAATCATCTTGGCAAGCGATATAAGCAACAGGGATGTCCTGGTTTCTCGCAACCGCAACGCAGCAGTCAAACGCAGTCAAACGCAGTCAAACGGAACTGTCTCAACCAGGCTTAAGATGCAATCGCCCGTAGTAGGGATTAAGAACACCCTTTCAATGAAACATTACTCGCTATCTCGATGCAATGTTTTGTAGACTCGCGACGTTCTCAGTTATATGGTGTCCGATATATTCCGGTACATTCGAAGCTTCGGTTCGCCATCGTAAAACGTTATTCGCAAAACTGGCGAATCTAATTGCAGCTGGCTACGTTTTTGGGTGGCTCACCTAGGTGACGGAGGAAGTGACGTTCACCATCCGCGAAAGGTCCTAAGCTTTCTTTCTTAAATGATGTCCAGACGATCCAATGATGTACAATGCTATTATCTATACGTTCCCACAAAGCCGACTTCGGGGACTTAACGGCGGAACAGAATTGGAACGTGGTCATAATGATAATTGAATCTCGGCAGCGCTCCACGTGCCTGATTATTGAGACGTCGACGGAAGCGGCCGCGGCGCCAAATAGATGTTGGCAGTACTGGTCTTGCCGCGCGCACATCGCTTCCCTCGATGAGAACGGCCGCGGCCGCGTAATAGCTCTTCATTGCGCGGGAATCACGAACCGATAGTCGGAAACACGCGTCGGACGGAGGATGCGTCCAACATTCGGGCGAAAGTGGCTTGTAATGAGTTCAGCAAAGTTTTAGTCGCGTTCCCCAGAACGCATTGAATGGATTGGCTTGCGAAACATTGTCTACATAGGAACGGGTGTATCACGAATCCGGGATAATAGGGTAGTGTAATTAGCTAAGGACTTATTTCGTGCGCGCTCGGTCCGACACCAGTTCGCTGTTAGTTCCCGTCTGCCCCTCGCAGGAATCACTCTCAAAACGTTCCTGCGCCACTACATTTCCACAAACCACACGATGAGCCATCAGCGTGATGTGCGGAGCAAACCAACCAATTACGAGGCGAAAAAACAAAGCGATTCGCGTGGTCAAATCAAATGTGCGTACGAACAACACGTCGATGGCTACGTTTACATGGATGCGACTGTAGCGCATTGAATTGAGAGGGAACCAATCACACGCACCCCATCCCCCTGCATCTTCCTCTTCTGCGCAATCAGAATAATCATATATCGATGTGATGCGCTATCCATGAATTCGAGGCTATTTTTATTCTCGCAGAACAAAACAAATTACACTTTTGAGTCAACCCGTCCTTCGGTTCTGGTTATTTCGTGGATTTGTTACATTTGCTCCGTAGACTACTGTAATATACCCTTTCACAAATGCAGTGTCATATAGTGGCTCAAAAATCAGTCTACATTTTGTATGTTCACGGAGGTTAAAATTGAGTACGTATTCGGAAACGGCGGACGTACGAATATGGTGGAAAGTTGGGCGAGTTGCTAGTACACGATTAACAAAAAGTTAAACAGCGCAAAAAAAAGGAACACAAGAAGACGTAGTGTACAAACACAGCGCTCTGTTTGCACACTTTGTCTTCTTGTCATCCGTTTTTTTTTGTGTATGTTTTTTCTGCGCTGTTTTATTTTTTGTTAATTAAGACGTACTAAAGTTATGGTTTTCGTTGCTGTAGAGGTATTTCTCGAGTTGTTTCACTTTCGATTGTGTCTACTACAGATCTGTACGAGCCGCTTATTTGAGAAAAACTATCCATACAATTCACTGCATTCTCTTGTCATGAGCTCTCGGGGAAGTTCCGAAGCCGAACATTTCAAGGATTTAGATTACACCCCGCCTCCCCCCCCCTCTCTGTGCGTAGCTCATGGAACCTTCTAAGTCTCGTCACGGTAACTTCAAACAATACAGCGAACTACACTCTAAGAAATGCCTGCGCGTCTACCTGCCCGCAAAACACTCAAAGAGCCAATCATCGCGATCTAAGATATCAGCTCAGCGAATGATGAGGCGGAGCATCCGTTTTGACCTAAAAATGAGGTCTGCGCTGTGGCATTACGCAATGCAAAGCGTAGTGCTTACTTTGCGCAATGCACAGCGCAGACGAAATTTTAAGGTCTAAACAGATGTTCCGCCTCATCATTCGCCGAGCTGATTTTGTAGATAGGAAGGATTCGCTCTTTGAGTGTTTTGCGGGTAAGTATATAGACGCGCAGGAATTTCTTAGAGTGTAACGTCTGGAATGTCCAGGCACCGCGTCGGTGACTGTCTTCAAATTCTTTCTTCGCCAGCCATCAAAAGGCCGCCATTAGCATGTACAGGCGATATGCACTTAAATGATGATAGTTATCGAAGTGACCAGACAGAATTTCGGAAAGGTTCTATTGGCCCGCTGTGTGTTCCGCTAAAAAGTGGCCTCGTGGGCGCTTTTTCTTTTTTATGTGGTAGATGTTATTAATATGTCGCTCAAAAGCAAACTTGGCGTTCAACTTTAATTTACGGCCGGGATTTTGTTTTTTTGCGTCTATATTTTTTGGCATTTTAAGAAACGCTGGACGCGGCTCAATTCGCCTTTCTTGCCTCATGATTGGTTCTGTGTCGATCATATCACCTAACGCCGCAATCTGATTGGCCGCGAGGCGATAATAAGATGCTCACGATTCGCCACGCCCCGCCTTTCATAAGCTGTCAGCGACGATAAAGGAACTCCCCTCATCTAAACCTTTCACTTCTCATCCGTCATTCCCAATCACGGTTAAATGTCACAGTCATTATACAAATATGGTTCTTTGTAGTCTTTCGTTTTTGTTTAATGAAACAAACAAAATCGGGGAAACCGAGAACTTACGGCAGGTAGCAACTCCCTGACAGAAGTATAGTAAACTATAGTCACAGACAAACTAAGAAACGCAGGAAGTGGCGAGTCCGGAGCTTCTTATGTTACCGCTTCGCAACCAACAATTGTATTGCGGTAGTAGCCGATAACAAACACCGAAGAACGGATCGCGAGGCAAGACGGGCTGTCTTTCTTAAAATGTTCAAAGAATGTGAAAAACAAAAACTAGACATAAATTTGACGTTTTCACCCGAGGACGCCTTCCTCAATACAGAACCTCTTTCCTTCCATTTATATTTTTGCAATGTTTCAACTTCCAAAAAAAGAAAGCAGCCTACACCGCACTAAAACACTTCTTTCCTCGGACGAACGATAAAAAAAAGTGTCATCTAGGGTTTCGCGCAATCTTTTTATTATTTAATTTATTTATTTATTTATTTATTTCATAATATCTTGAAGGCCCTATTACAGGGGCATACACAAGGGATGGGACACAAAAAGTTTCAATATAGAAACAGCAATACAAATTCGTGAGCAGCGGCACAAGAAATGGAAAACTAAACATTTCAATATATAAACATAGTAATACAAACCAGTGAGCACCGATAACAAAAATACAAATAAATACTAAACCTAAAAATAATAAAAAATAAAAAATGAAATACACGTTATTAACATACTAAGACACAGCATCGTTTGCACAGCGATCTAAATGTTCCCCTAGAAGCTTTTTAAATACGTCCACATTGTCAGTTGTAACTATGTCATCAGGTAAAGCATTCCATTCTAATATTGTCAAAGGGAGAAAAGAATTTGCATAAGAGGTGGTGGAGGCAAATATAGGCTCTATTTTACAGCTGTTGTCTAGTCTTGGGAAAAACGAAATGGGACGTGGGAGTAAAATATTTCTAAGCGTAGGGTTGTGGTGGTAGATCTTGTAGAACTGCGTCAATCGAGATATCTTTCGTCTTGAAGCGAGCTCAGGAAGATCTCGCTCGCTTTCGCAAACCAGAAACACTAGTGTTAAAAGAATAATCAGAAAAAATAAATCTCAGCCTTCTGTTTTGCACACTTTCTAGTTCTCGTTTAAGGTAGGTTTGCCACGGGGACCATACGGATGTAGCGTACTCTAGCTTTGGGCGGACTAAATTTAAATTTGACTCGTTACGCTGCCAAAATAAAAAAACAAAACAAAAAACTTAATTTTTTTTTTTGCAAAGTTAGTTTTTTGTTGGTAATCTTCAGTAGAGGATTGCGAGACGGGGGTCACGCGAATGGGAGCTCACAAAACATTCCAAATCCACAATCCTCAAGGCCGCGTATGTCGAAGCATTGTTCCAATATGGCAGCCCACGAAAACAAAAGACTCTAGAGTGTTTCTTGTTTTCCTCTCAATCCCCCTCAAGTTGCTTTTTTTGTCGAGGGGAATTCTTTCTGACAGCACTCTGTGCATGAATGCTGAAAGGAACACTCTTAGATTCTCCCTCCCTAGCTCCCGATGCACTGACCCTATACTTGTTGTCACCCCAAAAAGAAAAAAAAACATGGTTTGCTTTTAACTTTTTGTAAATAAATAAGCTTAGGCGATGCGCACAAAAAAAAAAACGACTTTTTACAAGATTTTTTTTTGTTTTTGCCAGAGAACAAAACGTTGTCGTTTCTTTGCGTCCGAGTGCTTGCATTCTCATAAAAAGAACAAATAACTCATCTTTTATGCCCATGGAAATATCTGAATTTACGAAATAAAAGAACAGAAATGTGTTTACTGGTTTTCGGTGTAATAACGACAACACATTTACACCGGTGTAATGATAGTTATATCCAAAAAATGAACACATTTTTCTTTCCCCTTTTTGAAAACTGCAGGGTTTTGTTTTCTTTTTTAGAGCGCAGCTCTTAGGCGCCCTTTTTCGGCTTCAGCGGCGTCGCCGTCGGTGTAACTGCGCGCGTTGCATTATGGGACGTTTTTCCGCTAAATGTAGTGAGATATTTTCCCTCTAAGTCTAGTGGTGAAATTTTTCCACTAAGTTTAGCGGGAATATTTTCCCGCTAAATATAGCAAAAAAATTAAATTTATTTCATATTTTTTGTCAGACAGTTTAAGAGATTAATGGCGTGGTGCTAGGTTTCTTAACCTCGCAGTGTGCACGTCATCAGAAATATTTCGTAAGCCTACTTTAAACACACGTCAATTTCTTATGCAAAGAAAGTGGGTACCGTCATGCTCTTCGATGGGGTGGACATTCTAGATTTTTAATTATGTTGTTAGTCGGCTGTTCAGAGACGATCGGCTGAGCCTGTCTCGCATGATAATCAAGTGGTATCTACAAGCTATATTTGAAGTGGTGCATGTGGGATGGGGAGCTCTTGATGTGTGGAGCATGGAAGATGTGTTTGAAAATTGCGCAATAGCGTTGAGTATAATATATCGTTTGCAAGTACTATATTTAATGTTTAGGTAAAACAGGAGTTTTACTCCATGTAAGCCAAATGCTAAAACTCGTACGGAAAGTGACTGAAACGTTCAGTCGCTAAGTTTTAAGCATCAAACCCAGTGCTTGCAACATGCATATTGCATTGCTTGGTCAGGAGTACGAAAATTAAGTGCTTTATCCCGATGCGCTCAAGGCAAATTCCCAATTTTTAAAAACTATTCAACACAAAGTACGTGGTGCTTCTTTTTTATTTATTTTTTATTTGTATTTAGACATATTATCTAGGATGGGGTATGTACACGTTTAAATAAAAATTGAAGGCCATGTCTGTTTTTGTCTCTAGTTAAATAATAATAAAGGAACTAACGATCCACACATTTTATATTCAACATTCATTTTTTTCCCCTTGTTGAGGACAAGGAGCCGCGCGGCACGTGGAGGGACGGCGCCACTAGTGAGAAGAAAGAAGGAAGAGGGAGACAAGAGGACGAGGCTCGTGGCAGGGCGAAGCGTGTGAAGTGGAACGAGACGAAGACCCTCGGCGAAGATCGAGGACAGCCAGCCCAGGGACGAGAGCCGGATTACAGACAGCCTCGGCCCATCAGCTTGGACTCACGCATGAGAACCAATCAAACCCTCTTTGATTCTAGCGCTCCCTCGTGTGACTTTCTCGGAGCGAATGAAACTTTGGCCTAATCGGGCCATACTGAAAGAAAACAAACATCCTAAAAATCTCAAATTTTTTTTTTTTTTTTTGAGGCATGTTGTATGTTTGCAAACAGATTCTTCTGCTCCCCGTTTACTTCCGTCGTCCAACCCCTTCTCCTCGTGCGTCATTTTTTTTTGTTGTGGTCTTTTTTTTTTTGTCAGTCTTTCTTTGGATATTTTTACAAAAGAGAAGGAGGAGAACTATCATACGTTAACATAAGACAGCGACCATCCCGCTTTATTTTGCTTCCGACGCACTCCACTCAATAAATGCCGACGTTTAAGCGGGCTCGCAGACAAAGCCCCCACGCTGTGCAGAACGGTCTAAGCCTTTTAAAACTTCCCAGACCAGATCCCAACCGCCTGCGGGACGAAAAGCACGAGCGAGACAGACCAGACGCTCTTTATCGCAGCGTCATCGATCGTTGAGATCCCCTACTTGTCGTGCCGCTCGTCGAGGCTTGCCTTAACGACCTCTTTTGTTGCTCGGAACCCTGTTGTTCTTCATGCTGCCTCTCCGAAGAACGTTTCGAATCAAATGAAATCGACTGCAGCTTAGCAGCACGTGGAGTGAAGGCCGGCGCCTCGTGGCTGCAGGCACAAATGTCAGACGCGCAGCTCTAAAGCCGTAGTCGCACTGTTCATATACATAATCTTGTTTGGATTGGAACGATGTCCACCAAGAAAAGAACGCAGATAATGCCATATAACTTATTTTTGAGTAAATTGAAAAATCTTTATGAAAGTTGTTTTCCATATAAAACTTTCAAAACTTCTAGAAAAAGTCGCAAACCCTGGATCACTAAAGAATTGCTCGCAAAAATTGGTATTAAAAATACGCTATATTAAAAACTTGTAACAACAAAGAAACTGAAAATTTTATAATTTTTAAACGTTATCGAAACCAACTAAACAAAGAACTACGACATGCAAAAGAATCTTATTTCTGTAACTTATTTTTATCCTGTAATAACAAAGTCGACGTTGTATGGAAAAAGTTAAACTCTGTCTTCAGTCGTTCATGTACCCAAAATCAAGTAGAAAAGTTAAACCTCAATGGTCAGGAGGTGTCCGGAAAAGAGTTAGCTAATGCGTTTAATGAGTATTTTGTAAATCTAGTTAAAGAAAATAATGAGTCAGATGCTTGCAGGTACATAAATGTTCGAAGTAATCACTCTTTGTTTCTTACGCCTGTTACTAGTTCGGAAGTAATATCTGTTTTGAATGCTTTAAAAAATAGTCAAAGTTGTGATTCTGATGGTTTACAGATTAGACCAGTTAAATATGTAATTGATCTTATTTCTCCTGTTTTGAGGCACATCATTTAATGTAAGTTTGCTAGACAGCGTATTTCCTAAACAGATGCAACTGGCTAAAGTAGCCGTTCTATACAAAAGATAATAAAAACGACTTAGGTAATTACCGACCTATTTCAATACTCTCTGTGTTTTCTAAAGATCTAAAAAAATTACTTCTACGATTAACAGCCTTTGCTGATAAGCATAACATTTTAAGTCCATCCCAATTTGGGTTTCGCAAACAACGATCTACAGAACTCGCACTTCTTGCGCAAAAGAAACATATTCTTAAAAAATTTGAAAAAAGAAAACTCACGCTTGGTTTATTCATTGACTTTACCAAAGCATTCGATTCTCTCGATCATAATTTATTATTAAAAAATTAGACATGTATGGATTTCGTGGGCAAGTGTACCAACTTTTACAATCATATTTATCCTCCCGTAGGCAGTATGTTAATATAAATGGTCATTTATCTGAAATCAAGGCGATTGAATCAGGCGTTCCTCAGGGAAGTATTCTCGGGCCTTTTTTGTTCAGCATTTATATAAATGACATATTAAATATAAGTCCATCAATATACTTTGTTATTTATGCTGATGACGCAAGCCTATTTTTTAACGGTGATAACGCCTCGGATCTTATAGATGATGCGAATGAAACACTGAAAAAGCTTCATATTTGGAGTAAACATAATGCTTTAAGAATAAATGCGAATAAAACGAAGGCAGTTTTGTTTCGACCAAAAAATAGGCGTGTCGATATTACTAAGAACATTTTTTTAAATTCTACTCAAATTGAAATTGTTCCCAAGTTTAAAACCTTAGGCGTCGTTTTTCAAGAAAACCTATCATGGGATGACCATATTAATTATATTATATCTAAGTTATCTAATATAGTCGGTATTGTATATCATAATAGACACATCTTACCACTCAGAACAAAGTTAATTTTATATAATTCATTATTCTATTCACATTTAAATTATGGTCATCTCATATGGGGCACCACAACCTATACCTAACCTCCAGAAAATATATATGTTGCAAAAAAACATACTAAGAAGTATATGTAATGTTGACATTGAATATCCAGTTAGTGATATTTTTGGTCAACTTGGTATAATAAAGTTTTTGATTTATACAAATATCGTTTATGTGCAGAATATATTATGGAAAAAATCTACCCCAGCGTCATCTAGAAAACCTAGCGAACCTAAAGCAAAAAGTATATACATATCTAACACAAACTAAGGAACCCTGGGAAGTACCCTTTTCAAGAACTAATTAAGGCAATCAAACTATGGCATATACTTTACCAAATATCCTTAATCAACTGACTAGGCAAGATATAGATATCAACAGTACATCGGTGAGCATTTTAAGGGAATATTTTATTTCAAACCTTATTATCAACAATGAGCGCTGATTGTGTTGCGCTTAGTTAGAATGCACTGTATGTCTTAAGGGTGTGTGTGTTGATTCAATGTGTTATTGCTTTGTAAAACGCTGTTTCTTTTGTGTGATGATTTTTCATTTATGTTATGAATTTGTAAAGTTTCATTGTATAATTCCTCTGGTGCTTGCTTTGCGACTGCTTGTTTGGGGTGGCTAGGGGCCAGTCAAGCTGTTTTTACAGCTTTTTTCCCTAGTCACCTTTCAACTCTTCGTTGAAAAAAATAAAGCAATTATTATTATTATTATTATTATTATTATAAAAAAGGCACGTTGAATGCTGAGACATGACGACACAAGCATGTTCGAAGCAAATTTGCTTCACACAGATGTATACTTGGAACATGTCTGCAATCAGTTTTTATACGACCAATGTAACTAGGCCGCAATACAAGGAAGAAACCCGCATCAGACAGTCTCTGCAAACTATTTTTCTATGATGATTATCACAAGTGTGGCCGCGACTTCACTTTTGTCGGATTGACGGTTACGTACGCCTGAACCCTTTAAATCGGACTGCGGCTTCAGCCACCATAGCTAGTGTCGAGAAATCTAAAAGGTTTCATCCGGTGTATGTTTTGCTCGCAGAACGAAGAAAGGATACTTAAAAATCCTTTATAGTTCCAAAGCAAGTACAAGTCACGGGCTATGCCTTACTTTTATATAATTTGAAAGCCGAGGGTCAAGGGAAGAACCCGTAAAAATCGGCCTCTGCATGTACCCGGGGTTCAATCACGTGCCGCTACGTGGTTTTATTGAAAGTCTCTCGTGCTGCTCTACTACAGCTACAAAGACCCCAAGAAACGTCGAAAGCAGCAATGGCAGCTAAATTAGCTACAAAAACACTGGAAGAGAACGGGTTCAAAATGTACTATCAGTGGGTACCGGCACACATCGGGCTACGAGGCAACGAAAAAGCGGATCAACTTGCTTCCGCCGCTCACAATCTACCCGCTAGCATTAAGACCCCAGAAGATACCAGGAGTCTCTTTAAAACTATCAACGTTATCCATAGGCCACTCCTCTCCAGTTCAGCCGTGCCTAACCCAAAATCTCCGCCGCGCAGACGCCACCCTGAATTTTCGTTAACGTGCAGGGAGTGCACGTACAGGCCAGCTGCATGCCGCACCGCTGGAAAAAGCGAGATACCGATACCTGCAGCATATGTGGAGTAACCGAAGACCTCAATCACATGCTTGACGATTGAAAAATGTTTGAAGAGGAAAAAAAAAAAAGCTCGAGGTACACCTAAGCATTTCTTATGAGTTGTGAATGCGAAAGCATGCAAGCCGCTCGTCCGCTCCCTTTGTCGTCTGCTCGTCCGCTCCTTTTGTCGTCTGCTGCGTACTAGCGCGCGCGCGCTTCGGGATCTCGGAGGCCATGTGTGATGGTAAGAAGCATGTACTCGGGATTCCGACACGGTGGATGTGAGGAAAAATATATTGTTTGAAAAGAATCAGAATAATAACGTTATTGTAACCACGAAAAATATATACACAAAGTCAAGTCTGGGGTGTTCTGCTCACTCGCCGCCGCACTTCTGGTGTTGTCGGAACCTCGGATGCCCTAGGCGTTTTCCGGATGGCGAGGGCTCGATGTTCGGTGCCGGCGGTGGTTCCCCGGCAAGCCTGGTTGGTGCCCCCACGGGCCTCAGACGTCCGTCCGGGACATTACTTGGCTGCTGGGGCCCACGGCGTTGAGCTGTGTTCGTTCCTTCTGTGTCCAACACCAAAACCGCACTGCACGAGCTTGCCTGAGCCGTCACATCTGCGATGTTGTCTTCCTTTTCTTCTATGTCCAGTTCACATCATCACAGCATGGCGCAGCGGCCAACGGGATTCCCGTCAACGCGCGTCAGCCAATGGAATCGAAGGCGAATTGCTCCTATTGGGATCGCGGCGGAAACTAGGAGCCGTTTTCGCGCTTCAAACTGATGACGTCAGCTCGCTCCATGAGACAGTTAATGCTTTCGCATTAAAACATTCTTGACTGAGTTGAGAACACACCGATTTGTGATACAGGACACAGTACAACTGAAATTTCCTTCTGGTACTCGTGCTACGAATACTTTTTTCAGAGATTATTTTTGAATTCTTTGCGAGCCACTGGTCTGCACACTCAACTGTAAATGGCTCATATACTACAAACATGACAAAGACATCAGTGGATATTTGGAATCACTAACTGTATTACCTCCTCTAATTTGTTCATATCTTTCCTCTTTCTTTTTATCTTCTTATATTAATTTAATTTTATATTTTTGCGTTCACACGTGGGACAGTGTCGGTCTAGTGGCAAGACTAACTCCAGCCGGATTTCCGATTGTTTTAATAAAATGATCTCCCTCTCTCTTTCTTCTTTCTTCCTCTCCTCCCCCTCTTTT
The DNA here is from genome assembly GCA_037355805.1 of Ixodes ricinus. Taxonomy (NCBI): domain Eukaryota; kingdom Metazoa; phylum Arthropoda; class Arachnida; order Ixodida; family Ixodidae; genus Ixodes; species Ixodes ricinus. The sequence continues at coordinate 19,696 of JAZHYW010047222.1, forward strand.
TCTTAGTGCGATCTGATCGCCCCCACCCTTTTTTTTTTCTTCCTTTCTTTCTTTCTTTCTTTCTCTGTATGTCTCTTTGTCTGTTAAAAGCTTCGGTACCATACTTCAACCCCACCAACTGAACATGCCGTAGGTAGCTGCCTTCACATTGTAGCGTGACTCTACAAACGACCGTCCCAGGCTCTCACCCCACTTTGTCGACAGACAGAAGTGTCACACCAGATTGCTTTATAATCGACGACAGGAGTGCCTTCTTTTTTGGGGGAGTTCGAAACTTTCAACGCGGTTCTCCGTACCTCGGGGAGTTCACCTAGAACTTGAGAATTCGGCGTCGGAAACCGTGCTCGCCTATGCACAGAGTAGGGTTCCTTGCGGCGTGGGAGCGGGGAAGTAGGGAAGAGATGGGACAAAGATGAATGGCCGTGCCCGGTGAGATCACGACCGAGCGGTGTGCGCGAGCGTTCGCTGTCGTGGCCTTGAATAAGCGCGCCACACATCACGGCCGAGGATTATGGAGATGACGTGCTGTCACATGCAAATGCACGCTGACGATGCGTATATGGTTGAATACAAAAGGAAAAAGGTAAACAAAAAAAATGGTTTGGCGAGGGGGGGTGCGTTTTTTTTCAAGTTTTCTTCTTAGTTGTATCGATTCTTATTTTCAATCTTGTTTAAAACTGCCTGGCGTAAAACAGTTTTTTATTATTTTGACATTTTTCCATTTTCTTAAATTGACTCTGCAAGGGCGAAACAGTTCTGCAAAATAAACAACCGAAAATCCTATGAAATTCAAAACAACCAAAAAATTTTCCGCGCCGCTGTAGAAAACGACGGTTTTCACTGTACCTAGATCGTAAATATTTCTTCGGTTCTGGCAGATTTGCGATTTCTTTATAGTAGACACCCACACGTGGTTTCTTTTTCAACAAATGGAGTATAACAATTTTCTTGTGTTGCTTCAGGTAACTTCAGCGAGCGTCCACGCTCTTTTAATGCGTTAGCATTAGAATGGTCTGTTTTGACGAAACCCGGTGATGTCTTTCGTTAGTCAGCACCGGGGAGAGCGCAAAGGAAGGGGAAAGGGGAACGCATGCGACGCTCCCATTGGTCCGAAGCGCTGACGTCAGCACACGACAACCTCTCCTTCTCTTCCCGGCGCTGACAAACTGATGCACCGGGAGTTTTCGTCAAAACGAACCTATCTCGTTCTCGTCAAGGTTACGCGCACAGCCACAGCTGAAGCGAAGCCAGAGAGGAGGACGCGCCGCGACGCGGTGGAATGCTAGCTTGCTTTGTTGCCGCTCTGCCGTCGCCGGTTGTTCTTCGCTCTGGGATTCCGTAGTAGCAGTGAGTGGATCGTGATGTGTGAGTGTAGTTAAAACGATGGATGGGGTTCTCTTCATGAGTGATATGGATGCGCCGGTTTCTTCCATGAGTGGTATGAGTGTGGTTATTTCCACGAGTGTTGTGAATGAAAGTATCCACGTGCGACGTCGTGCTCTGATCAGGCACAGTACAGAAAAGCGGTGAAAAAGTACACAAAGATCCATTGGTGGATCTTTACGGAATGCGTTAACATGACTTTTGAGAAGCACTACACAGGTAATTCTTTTGGGAAACGCTAAAACTGACCCCGTAACAAGGCCAAAAAAAGGAAGCAAACGAGAACGTCAAAAGAGAAAGTCAAAAGAGAAAAGTGAAGGCGTCAGCGTTAGCGATTTCCAGAGGGGGACGTGTATGGCGTTTTCCAAGGGCCATGCTAATATATCCCCTAAGACTCCACCAATGAATCTTTTTAAATCTTTGCTGCCTTGACTTTTATACGTACATTATTATGTTGCCTTGGGCCACCGTCGCTAACTTTTGCTTATGTCGCCAACGCAGGACTTGGTACCGCTCGTGCTTTGCATTCTTGTACTGGAGCATGTCCTACTTGTTTACGAACAAATATTGCCGCACTTGACCGAGTTCCATCGGGGCCCACGCGGGCATGGGTTCGAACACTAGCCAATTCTTCGCCATACTTTTACGGCTCTGCTAAAACGTTTTAGCATTATCTTGTAATGTATCGTTTGTTCCAGTTCAGAATGATCTAGACTACGTAGTCTGTATAAAAGAATCTGAGACTGGAAACATCGAGACAGTCACCCTTCCGTTGCCCACGCAAGATGCGTGGTACTTTTCTTTTTGACGGTTGTAGGCACGGGTTTTCTCATTAAATGTTCATTCCATGTTTTACTTTACTCGTCTTATTTTCATTCGTGACGTTCTGGTGGAAGTGCGAGGTAAAGTTCACTCACGCTCAACGATTGCATGAAGATGACGCCGAACACTTTCGGGGAGGACTACGAATTCAAGTGAACCAAGATGAGAAAAACAACCGGCAATGACCAACGACCACGACGAGTCACGACACGACGGAGTGGGACGAAAGAAGGCGAACAAAGACGACGAACCATGAAGACGACTATAACTTCCGGTTCCTCCGCTGACGTATACATCTGCGATATCGGCCTCATGAGGAACTGAATAAACTGAAGCTTGCTCCTGATCAAAGATGTTGCACGAGATCGTCGTCCGTGTGCAACATCTTTAATGTGATTTGTGTCGAAAATAAATGCCTTAAATATCTCTTAAAACTCTATACGGTCCGGGGAAAACACTCTCTAAACCAGGTTATACTTTTTCTTTTTGTAATTTGGTGCTTGGTGCTTATTAGTTTGAAACGAACGGTATCTGAAAAGCTGAAGGAGTTTCACGAACTTCGTTGTAAGCAAATGTCATTGACGTGAATGTCGTTTTGAACTGTCGTGCGGCACGATGTAACTATCTTTAACCCTTTGCCTACCGCAAAACTTTTGAAAAAAACGATTTGAAAATATTGATTTTTTTATGTGCCATATAAACTTTATATGCAATACAAAGGCCAAAAACAAATGCCAAAATATTTATTATATGAGAAATCTTTGAACACACTGCAAAAGAAAAAGGAATTAAAGTTCCGCTTCACTGCAATACCGCAGACAGGTCACATCACCTTGCACATGGACGTTCAGGCCGGGCGTAGCAGTAATGCAGACAGTTCACATCACCTTGCACGCAAAGTGAACGCGAAACGGGGAGGGGCTGGAGGGAGATTTTTTACGTTGATTCTAGTCCAATGCCGACACGCCGACACGATGTCCTCATCGAAATCGGAGTCGTCTGAGCTAAAATCCAATAACTCAGTGGCATCGCTCTCGCTGTTCAATGAAAGATTCATTTTCTCATCTTCTGAGTCTGAAGAGATGTGACAACATCTTCGTTTTTGTCCTAATTTCGAGGCAAGATTGTCACTACGAACCCAGCGACCAGAAGGTGACGCCGCCATTTCTGAATCCCCTGTTGCCTGCGTTGGAACAATTTTCTGCCAAATTAAGAAATTTACCAGGTTTTTATTTTCTCGTGAAGCGCCATCTGTCCACGGCAAAGCTCACTAGAAACACGTGGACTAGCCCAGTTCGTCCATGGTGCCGTATTGGAGCCCGAGTCAACGTGGACGAGTCCAGCTCGTCTTCGGGAGCGGCACAAAGAGTATGGACGGACCCAGGTCGTCCATGGTAGAGAAAGGATTAACGCAAATTACTCTCGATTTCCAAGGGAATTTTATACCTCGTTCACAGGTACAACATAAAGGTAGTCCCCTTAGCTACGTCCCTTTGCAATCGGCGAATCAGGCTGCCGTTCATGGGTCGCGAGCACTTGCCACGCGCCGAGGACCGCGAAATGCTTCACCGCCTTCATTATCGCGTAAATATGGTATAAGATTCCGCTAAAACAGGGGTGTACACTAATTACCGCATTTTCTATAGCAATAGTCCCACTTCTTTAAAAAGAAGGCTCTTGAGTCCACTTTCCTGCATAGCACACATGCAGCCAACCATCGCGTTTTGCATAAGAAACGCTTGGAATAACAGCGTCGAGAACACGATTCTCCGTAAAATTGTGATCTGAACAGAGAGCAATTTTGTGCGAAGACGTTATCTCTGTCCCGTAAATCGCTGCCATCTTTTCGCCGATTGCGGTGATTCGCTATCCCCATGCTCCGCGGGAAAGCAGACCCACAGGCCTTGTTCATAAGAAGTGCTACCTCCGAGTGCAAACGCTGTGTCAATCTCAATCGCGGTGTCATTTGTTACTCCGCCGCCGTTTTAAGTCCCCACGGACTGCCGCAAGCAACTCGATTTTATTGAGCGGCTGAAAAAAGAAAAGAAAAAAAAGACTTTCCCCGGCGTCCCACGGCAGAAACCGAAGCGGTCCATCATGCGAATGGCCCCGTTGTCCTTCCGCCGATTACACAGCACTCGCCAGGATTAATACCTTCTGCCGACGCGCGCTTCGACTGATTCGAGCGCCCAAGTGGATGGGACGAGCGGGACGCGTGAAAATGAGGCCGACGGCGGCTTCCGCCGCACGAAGAGAACATAGCTGCGCAGTCATTAAGCACGTACACACCCTGGCGACCGTTACGTCCGCAGGAAGCAACCCGCACCCGCACCCCCCCCCCCGTCAGGTCTGGCCGTTAATATTCATCGGCACGCCCGTCTCTTCGGTGGACGCTCGAACCCAACTTTGTATGAGGGCCTGAGGGCATACCGAAACTTTAGTGCCTCACCAGTGAACTTTCTTCCTTGTTTTGATCGTTTTCGTGTAGGCCAGGGTGCCGTGCGGCTCAAATTGGATAAAGTCACCCGATAACTGTTCGGACAGTGGTTTTTGTGTCGCCTATTTAGAGTTTACTAGGCTTAGGGAAGGCCACGACTACCACCGGAACGCTGTGGTGTGCATCCAAATAAGCGAGAATCTGTGGGGTTGGAAATACTGCGTTTCCCGCGTGTAGAGCAATGCCACGGTATGTGGACCTTTCGGTGCCTTGGTCTGCCGTCTATGCGTGTGTGAAGGATGACTCTATTCAGGAGTGTTTTCTAGATTTGAGTTAGCTCCTTTTATACGAGACGTCTTGTATAGCTACTGGTGTATTTTGTTTTTGTATTTAGAGCGCATGCAGCTTTTAGGCGCCCGTTTCCGGGTTTTGCGGCGTCGCCGTCGGCGTCGGCGTGGCCGCACTAAATTTAGCGGGAAAATTGACGTCACGTGACCTCAACAGCAATTCAATTCCCCGCCAAATATAGCGGGGAATTTTAATTGCTGTTGAGGTCACGTGGCATCAATTTTTCAGATAAATTTAGCTAAATTCTTTTGCAGGAGTTGTGGTGACGTCAGAACGCCGAGCTCTGATTGGCTCTGACTGGAAGGATAGTGGGTATACTTCAAGGCATCTTGCTTTGAGGTCTACCTGCTATACTTCAATCAGAGCCAATCAGAGCTCGGAGGTCTGACGTCACAACCCCTGCAAAAGAAGCAGACGAACTTGCTCTCAGCATTGGCTGTGGCCGGTATTGCCAGCGTCGAGGGCTTTGTTGGTGTGAGGCGGCATGGGGTGGTAAAAGAAGAGGGGAATTGCGGCTACGCGACTCTCCTCCTTCAGAAAGGAGCGCGTTTTGCATTTCTTCCAGATGGTGGTCATTATTACTTCCTCTTTACAAGAAAAAAAAAATATCGGGGACGCAAAACGTTTTGCTGCAGAAGGCACATGCTCAGCAACAAAGACCACAATGGCCGGTAATGTGATTTCACTGCGAGCCCTGTTTAGTCTGTTTCAATGTAAAAACTAGAAAAAAAAACTCCGTCCAAGAAAATAAGCTTTTGTGTGCTGTTTAATGTCCCGAAATGCATTTGGGTTTGCATTATGTGGTGCATTATATTGGAGGGAAGCCACGCATTTTTGCTACCGCTTCCAGCTTCCCGTGATGTCCGAACGATAGTGGATGGATTCTTACTGCGCGGAGCAGTGACGCCTTTTCTCTCTGCAAGTTCGGAAGTCGAGCCATTTTTGCCGTTCTACGCTGCAACAGAACCGAAGTCCACCGCTTACAGTGCGAAGGCGCTGCCAACAAAGCGGCCTTCATACGCTAAGAACGGGGGCCCGTAGATGGGAGACATCTTTTTGTGTGCAGAAAGGCATAATTAATAGCTGATAACGTAAAAACAAACATTTTGTGATGGCCTCAATTCTTTCGCTAAGACTACCCCACCTCAAAAGTTCAGCACGAAAGAAAACACGAACCTATTCTCAAGCTGAAATTTCCTCACTTCGGCCATAGATATGACAACCATTTAAAAGTGCTACTATCAAAACACTCGCGGTCTGTGGACGAAAGCAGATGAATGAATGACCAGTATTGTCTCTACAAATTTAGATGTTATATGTTTAACTGAAACTTGGCTTTTAGAAGAGGTTTCAAGAGCGAGTTATTTTCCATCTTTTTATAACGAGTATTGTAAAGATCGAGATTCCAGTGCCACGGCACAGAAGTTTCGTGGTGGTGTATTAATTGCGGTGCGCGAGTCGCTCAACTCGATCAGAAGGCGGGATTTGGAATCCTATGCGGAATGTGTGTGGGTTGAACTAGTGTCCGGTGACGGTTTTAATCACCTTACTGGTAATTATTATTTCCCTCCGGTATCAGATCCCATTGTGTTTGCCAACCATTTAAAAGTACTTCAAGAGCAAGTTTGTTTTTCAAAGTTTGAAGTACAGGGTGATTCAAGGAGAGGCCAGGCTCTTTAAATCGACCGCAAAATTCGGTCTCTTAACCTACCGCGCTACGATTTTGTGCACCGTTGTCCACAAATAGTGCTTTTTTTTTGTAAAATTTGCAAAGAGCGAATTTATTTGAGGAAAAAAGTAAAGAAAGAAAAAGGCTTAGCTTCTATGGAAACGCAGCGACGCCACCGGCCTTCAAACAACACGGCGCCGTTTCGCACGGGAGACAAGAGATGGCGCAAACGGTCGCGATGCCAACTGCCGCCAACGAACGAACATACGTCGTCGAGAGTCGGCGTCTTTAACAGACGATATATTCGACTCAAAAGCGGCACGAAGCTTTTCTGATATCAGTTGCCAATTCATTATTTTATCATCCTTACTGAGAAAACATATTGAAGGGACACTTAATTTATTAGAAAAATGGTTTGTCGGGATATTTTGACTGTTTTTTTCGGGGTACCGATGTCGTCTGCTTTGCAGTTCCTTGTTGTTACCGCGCCTGTTTTTGTTTCTGCGATTGTCGCCGCCTGCGGAACGCGCTCCGCTTTTGAGTCGAAAAGGTCGTCTGCTAAATAAGCCGGCTCTCGGCGCTGTATGCTCATTCGTTGGCGGCGTTCGTTGCGCCATCTCTTGTCTCCCGTGTGAAACGGCGCCGTGTTGTTTGAAGACCGGTGGCGTCACTGCGTTTCCATAGGAGCTAAGTCTTTTTCTTTCTTTACTTTTTCCCCAGGTAAGTTCGCTCTTTGCAAAGTTTTACAAAAAAAAATGCACCATCTATGGGCAACGCTGCACAAAGTCCTAGCGCGATAGGTTAAGAAACCGAATTTCGCGGTCGATTTAAAGAGCCTGGCCTCTCCTTGAATAACCCGGTACATATATATGGGGATTTTAACCTTCCTGGCGTGGATTGGTCATCTGGTTTGATGACTAGTGTGGGCACTCAAACAAGAAATAAAGTGTCCCGATTACTTGAGTTTAATCATTTTAACGGGTTTAGTCAGCACACTAGGTTGAAAAATAGTCCCGTAAATGTTCTCGATCTTTTTCTTTCAAACTGTATCATTGAAAATGTAATACCAACTAGTCATCCCCTTTTGCGACTTGACGTTTTTCATCCACCTTTCATCGTAGTATTTTGTTTATCTGAAAGGTTGTGTGTACGACAACATTTCAGCACTTGCGATTATAGCAATGGTGATTATCTAGAGCTATATAAGCTCCTTCAAAATTATGATTGGTCGACGGTCCTGGGTAATGACTGTAATTTCCGCGACGGATCTTTAACAGAGCTATACTCTGTTTCACCTTATGATGTACCGCAGGAAAGGCTACAAGCGCGAGTTCCTTGCTCTGGGGCACATCTCGGCGGCACAAGCTCTCGTGACTTATGAGCGGCTGCCAACGCTATGAGCTCGCGCTTCTACCTTTCGCTGCGGTACAACATAAGGTGAAACGAAGTATAGTAAGGAATTCAATCGATTTGTTTTTTCTAAGCGCTTTTCTAAAGCGTCTAAGTAACCCTTTGGTTCTCGAAGGAATTAAAATATTATATGCGGAAAAAAAACCCATTTTTATAAATTGTTTAATAGGAGTGACGTTGAGGAGTGAAAGCAGCCTGTGCCGCGAACCCGATGAATTCTGGCAATTCGTAAGGCATCATACAAAAAAGTTAACTAGGAACACAACTTTATGTACTAACACGGATTATGTAACTTGTCACGAAAAAGTAGCCAATATATTTCGAAACTATTGTAGCGATTGTTATTCTTCGGGTGTTCCCCACAACATGAATTCTGCCGGTAGCATTGCTTGTAATGACACTTTGTGAATCAACCAAGTTAGTACCGACGAAATCTTGGAAGCAATACAAAAATTAAAACCAAAGCGATCCGTTGGTGCAGATTTAATACCGAGTTTTATTGTTAAGGGTTGTGCTGATATTATTGCCCCTTTACTAAAACATTTATTTAATATTTTATTTAAAAAAGATGTTTTTCCAAGTCTATAGAAAAAGTCTGTCGTTGTACCAATACACTAAGCTGGTGACGTGTCCAATGTAGAGACTACCGCCCTGTAACGTTACTAAGTACTTTTTCAGAGGTTTTTTGAAATAGTGATGTACACCCGTGTTTATTTTTACTTCTTTCGTAAAATGAGCACCGTTCAACATGGATTTGTTCAAGGTCGTGCGGTAGAGACAAACCTTTGTTCACTACTCAATTACGCTGTGCCGTTTGTTGTTGCGCGAGGGCAAGTCGATATTATTTATTTTGATCTATCGAATGCCTTTGATAAAGTAAACCACAAATTGCTTCTGCTTAAACTTCCTTTATATGGTGTGTCACCATTACTTTTACTGTGGTTCAGTAGTTATCTGAATGATCGTCAGAGTAACGTACGTGTCTTGAATAGCTTATCAGACGTTTTGTACCAACTTCAGGTGTACCTCAAGGGTCAAACCTGGGGCCGCTTCTTTTTCTTGTATTTATTAGTGATACTGAATCTTGTGTAAGGAATGCGCAGTTACTCTTATTTGCAGACGATATCAAGCATTATTTAAGAATTCGGTTGACGAATGATCGTGTTCTTTTACAAGATGACGTTGCCCGCATATCAGGGTGGTGTTCTGATAACTTATTAGTGGTCAATCCAGATAAAACAAAACTTCTGATGATGTGTAGAAAACGTGAAATCATTTCCTATCCGTATCTACTTGGCAATACTTCAATTGAACGTGTTCAGAAAATCCGTGACCTAGGTGTTTATTTTGACAGCTACCTTTCTTTTTCATACCACGTAGCCCAAATCGTCACCTCTGCTTCTAGAATGTTAGGGATCATATCACGCCTGACGCGTGATTTTTTTAATCCGCTGCGTATCATTCGATTGTTTTGTTCTTTAGTTTGTGTTAGGCTCGAGTTTTGTAGTGCCGTATGGAATTCGCTGACGGTAACTTGATGCAGCAAGAATCGAAAAAGTTCAGAGACGATTTATTCGCATTGTGTATGACAAATATTTTCAGAGGAGATGTTTTTTTTAACTATGAATACATCCTTAAAGAGCTTTCTTTACGCGACTTGTCAAAAAGAAGAACTGCATCGTGATCTTTTATTTTTACATAAAGTGGTTCATGGACGTGTAGATACTAATTTGTCGTCATCATTACAATTTCATGTGCCGGCTCGTGTTTCTAGATGTTCACGCATATTTTATCCATCTATTGAAGCAAAATTGTCACCATTAATAAGAATGCAGAACTGTTTGAATCACCTGTCTCCTCATGTTGACGTATTTTTCAGTTTTGTCTGTTTTTACAGCGGAGCTGTTAAGGGCTAGGTTCCCCAGGATCGTGTCCGTGTGTGTCGACCAAAAACCTACCTGGACAGCTACCGCCATCTGTAAGCGACGGCGGCAGCACACAACCGGTATGGTTTCCGCCGTCGCTCGTAGATGGCAAAACCTTTCCAGCTATAGACGCTTTACAGCGCCAGAATACAGCCGCCATGGCTGACCTTCTCTTGTTTTACCGAGATACCGAGCCACTAAAATTGGTGTGAACGAGCCTCCACAAAGGCCAATGCTGGGAGAAAGACAGAATAAAATCTGAGATGGCAATAACCTGGCCTGCTATGGTAATAATGAAGTGAAGTAAACGTAATAAGGGAAAACAAATACTGAAGGTCAGTTACGTCGGCGCCCATGCACAGCTGCTGCAAAGCGTCTAGAATTAATAGTTGGGTGTGTTGGTGAGAATTCCATCGTAGGAAGACAGCGCACGAAAAACAGACGACGACGAAGGAGGCTCACAATGTATCGAGTGCAGCTGCGCTGGTCTTCCTTCTTCACAAAAATAAAAAGGCTAAACATTTTTCCCTTTTTAGATTCGTTTATAAATTGCACGCAGAATGAAAGGGAAACCACGGGAAAGAGTTGAGCGCGTTGGTTAAACATATTTAGGAGACACCAGCTGAACAAACCAAGCATACAAATGTAAGGAGGACGAGAGAGACGCATTGAACCGCTGGACTACCAACTGCATTTACTGAAACACTTCATCTTCATCGACAGGCTAGAGGATCAATCAAACCTAGGCTTGCTGCACTTCTTCCTTCTTTTTTATTTTAACTCGGGCATTTTACTTCTCGTTTTTCTACTTGTGGGCAGGTACTTCCACCTCGCAAGAACGTCTCTCTTCCTCTTGCCAAAGTCACAGATGGTGAACTAACACACATGTCCCCTTTTTCATCTATGTTTAAAGCTTCGTAGAACCTCCCGTGCGAGACCGGTTTCGATGGCGCCCCATGATGGTAACTTTGAACCTAATTTCGCCTTGGCACTTGCAGTCACGGCAATGTAGGGCTAAGTTAGCCTGCTGCCGTCAAAGTTCTTCAAACTCGACTC